>JAAVUA010000261.1:0-65721 GCA_014898875.1 Fusarium miscanthi
GTCGGGGAGGGGAGAGGTGAGGTGAAGGCATGGTGTTGAAGGTCGGGCAAGGTCGAAGAGGTGAAGTGCGGAAAAGAAAAGGAAACGGAAAGGAAAGAGACAAAAGAAATGTCAAGATGTGATGAGAAAGAAGCTGTCGAGTCAAGCAGTAAGTGTCGAAAGCAACAAGTGTATAGCAAGGCAAGCCAAATCGCAAGTCGAGAATGCGAAAGGTTGATGAAGAGAAGAAAAGGCCGAAGGAACTGGGAGGGAAGCCCTCTATTTATAGACGTTCAGAGTGAGGAGTGATTGCGCATTCGGTATGCGACGATTTACGCTGAAATTGAGCGTTGAGTGTGGTGTTGACGGCCGTCGACAGCTGTCAGCAGCTGTCAAGATCTCCAAAATCGTTGATGAAGTTCAAGTCGCGCTGCGCTTCGCGTTGGAGAATGGCAAGGCTGCGGGGATGTGCGCAAGCTCAACCTGTGGCGCTGTGGCACAAGTGGGGATTTGGAGCAAGGCTGGTGTGGCTGCGAAAACTTCCGCCGTTGCTGGGTCGCGATCGCCAACTCAGCTTCTACAATTACGTTGCTGTCCTCACCTCGATCCCGTTGACGCCGCGCATCCCTCAAAATGGTAAGTCCCTGCCTCGATTTTCTCGTTAGTAGCTTCAGCTAATGGTTGCAGGCACGTAATTCGGAAAAAGCTCAGTCTATGCTGTTTCGCTTCCGCGAAGCCCAAGCAGCAGACCTGGGCATCATCGACGCCGGCCGCACACGTCGCCCCAAGCTCATCACCGAAGTCTCAGCCATTCCCGCCTGCGAAAAATGGCGCGGACAGGTCCTCAAAGAGATCTCGCGCAAGATGTCACGTATCCAGGATCCTATTCTCAGCGACTACCAGATCCGCGATCTCAACGACGAAATCAACAAGCTGATGCGCGAGAAGCACATGTGGGAGATTCAGATACGTAACCTCGGAGGACCGAACTACATGCGCGGCGGAGGCAAGATCTACGATGAGCAAGGACGTGAGATACCCGGTAGCGGAAAAGGCTACAAATACTTTGGCAGGGCGAGGGAACTGCCGGGTGTGAAGGAGTTGTTCGAGGCAGCGAAGAACCAGGGCGATGAGAAGCCGCTTGAGGAGAGGCATGATATGAGGAGGAATGTTGACGCGGCGTATTACGGGTATTCGCCTGACGAGGAGAACGAGGAGATGTTGGCGTATGAGGCGGAGAAGGAGAGGCAGGCGGTTGAACATCTGCTCAAGACGGGGAGCAAGGATGTGCCGGAGGGGTGGGAGCCGTTGCCAGGGGATAGTGGTGATGGGATTACATGGGATTTACCGACGTTGGAGGAGGTGCAGGAGGAGTTGATCGATCGGAGGAGAAGGAGGCTGTTGGAGCAGTTGTGATGTGTGCTTCAGAGTTCTCCGTGTATCATCGGAGAGGTTTATGGTGACAGGAAGTTGTAGTGTATTGTTGGATCAGTTGAGGCTAGGTGATGGTTCACATTCAAGGCGTTCAGGATGGTCACTGTATCACAGGCGTATGGGCTTATGACAATACTTGTCAAAAAGAATATCTTCTCAATCGTGCATCTCACCCCTCCTAAGCGACATCGCCTAACCCCAACTGAAGCTATGCCCTGAAGCTGTGGATAGACGGTTATACCGAGCTGTCAGTTATAGTTGTCACCCGGATATCACAGATTCCGGGTATAACACGGACGAATTATACATCCACCAAACAAAAACAGCTCGGGTTACAGCCATTACAGTTGCATGAACCGCCAAGGATGTTTTAAACCCGTCAACATTGCCTGTTTCGTTTCATACACCAATGAACTCTAATAATATGTCATCCACAATATCAAGCGAGATGTATTCACATTTTTCGTTTCCAGAGACAAAGGGATTTTGTGAAGGGCGACGATCGTCATTGGTGACCCCCCCTGTAACCCCTGGTGAAAAGAGACCCCTGAGGGCCCTGAAGCTGACGGTGAAGCGCCATGCAGGTGAGTGTGCAGATGACGACTTTAGATCCTTTTTTGTCCAGGGGCATTTGGGGGGTGATGAGGATGGCAGTGGATGGCAGGTTATCTGATTTGGAAATTGGCATTTCGATTATATCTGAATTATTCAATGGAGCGAAATCTTTAAACTGGTCCATAGAATTCGCATTGCATGGATGAGACGAGGGAGTGTGACTCTGTTTCATTTCGTGCTAGAGTGATCGACAGTCTTGTCTTGCCTTGTCTCTCCTCGCCTTGTCAAACCGCGCCTCCCAAGCTCCCGTCCCTTCTTGTCTCGGGAATCTTCCCTTCTCGTATCTCTCTGCTCAGCCACACCACTCACTCCATTCAGCCTTGCCTGTGCCCTCACGTGTAACAACTGGCGATCGAAGACGATCAAATTCTCTGTGTAGTACAATCTTTAGTGTTCAAACCGTTCTCTGATGTAAATCACTAGTTTCTCTTCCATTCTTGGCTCTCCCCTTTCTCGTCCATTCACAAATCGAAAGAGTGACCCCGCGCCAAAGAAGGGAGAGAGAAAAAAGGTCGAGCCCCTGAGCTTGTACCTGCAGCGCCCTGACTAGCAGCCTACCCGTCTGAATCCTCTGCATTCGCTCTAGTACCTAGTGATGAAAAGAGTAACCCTCGGCCCCTATTATAATTCACTCACTTGCAGAGAATTGATAAAGTTAATAATAAGCAACATAATTCTCTTCAAGCATATTCTTATTCCTTTTTCACTCTCATTCTGTACACAATTTGTCCAAAGAAGTGTTCTAAAATTGGATGTTCCGTCAGCTAGTGGCTGTCTTGGTAAATTAATCCACTCTAGTCCCTTTGCGCCTCATGCCCCCTGGCTTTTTAGCACTCTACCCCCCTAGGTTGTGGACTGTGGGGACCGTTTAGGTACTTTACGGTAAGTGCTGCAGCCCAGGCTTCTTCTTCCCGTTCTTCTCGGCAAACGGTCTTGTCTTCTAGAAATATGCACAGAAGAGACAGACCAGGCCAGTGTCTTTGCCTCTGACTCTGTCTTTGCATCATCTTCATTCCTAACTACGTTTCAATTCAGTCCTTACCGTCACATGCTCATGATATAGTTCCTCAGGTCTCTTTTTCCCCTCTTCTTCTTCTCTTTTCGACATGGTCTCGTTCTTTGGCCTCAAGCTTGGAGGCGATAGGAAAAAGTCACAGTAAGCCTCCCTTCTCCAGACTCAACTTTGTCCAATTTGACCGACAATTGTCAGGGACAAGAAGCTAGCTTCGAAACAAATACAGCATTTACATCGCAAGGAAGAATCTGTCTCGTCAACCCCCAAAGACCTCCGCCGACAGAGTAACTTCTCCCGTCCAAATCTCGCTCGCCCTGGTACTTCCAGCTCTCATCTCGACCCACCAACGCAATGGAAAGCCCCTTATATGAACGGCGCAGGAGGTGCCTCCTCCATGGTTGATCTTGGAGCACCGCGTGCACCAGGAATGGGAAATCCGCGGTTTCACTCGTCCGACATAATGCTCAACACACGCTTCGGCAATGGTAGTTCTACGAGTCTCGTTGCGCCGGGCGCAATACCTAGCTCACCTACACGTCCTGGCACGGCTATCTCGACAAAGGAGCCTGAGAATCCCTTCAACATTCACTTCGGTAAAGATTCTGTCAGCAGTATACCGCCGACGCCCCAGGATGAACCAAGGAGTCATGCGGAGCCCTTTGAGTTCAATCTCGGAAACGAAATTAAGGAAATCAGGAACAAAAGCCCTATTCCTACGGCTAACAATGGATATCCATCTCCTCCACCCTCGATCGTCAACGCTGAGCGATCTTTCTCACCGGACCCGCGCCCTTCGAGCAGCCGTCAGAACGTGCCCGCCGCGCCTAGCCTTCGGAACCCTAGCACTGCAGGTCCAATGTCTCTCCCAAGCCCAGCTGTATCAGTTGCTAGAAGCGACGATGTCTGGGAGCCGCAGCCTCCTGTTATTCGCAACGTGACAGCCAAGCGCGACACTTTTACCTTTCATACGCCTAGACGGCAGAGCTTTGCCATGGACATGGAGACGCGTGAGAATCACAAGCCAATGGTTGAAGGGCTTGCTGGGAACTTTGCTGGATTCGACTTTGGTGAGACGGTTAGGAAGGGCAGCATTGGGAGTAAGAGCTTGGATACTTCGACTGAGGGTGGAGTGAGCCCTACGGACACGAATGTGAAGCCCAGGGTGCTGGGAACGTCGAGAACTGCTAGTCCTTTGAGGACCATGCAGTCGAGTCCAAGTCTGAGCATGATCGATACGGCATTGACACGAGCTCGAACCGCGAGTGATGCCATGTCTCCTCTCTCGTTGGTATCGTCATTGGCATCCGCGGCAGCAGAGGAGACGCCGCGTATACAGACACCTCAGCCTTCTCAACAGGCAAGGCCGACTCAACAGCCTCCCAAGATTCTTCAGCCCGGCCAGCTCTCAGAACCTCTTCAATCCATTCGACCTGTCTCACCCTCACGCTCTCCTCAACCCTCGCCTCTTTCTCAACCTCCTCAGCAGAACTCTCCTGGACCATCTCCGATTCTCTCCAACTTCCCAGGCCGATCACCGTCTCCGCCAATGCTGGAACCTCATTTCCCTCGATCTCCCCCTCGACCACTCATTCAAACCATCCAGCCATCTCCTCAGTACCCGCCAAGGCAGTACAAGGCCTATCAACCTCCGGACTCTTCCCCACCAACGAAACCACTTCCTTCGCCGTATCGATCACCTACTGCTCCTCTCCCACCTGTGCCGCCACCTCGCTTGAACCCCGGTAGCAGGAGCAGGAGTAACACTCCCGATACAGCGGCGAGTGCGAACCCAGGTTACATGAATCGACCTCTCGAACCTCCGCCTCGCGGTCTCCGTGCCCGGACTGATTCAGAACCACGACTTGGTCGACCTCTCCGCGTTCCAGCTCCTCTTGTCGATCGTTCGGCTACAATTCCCATGGTTGGACCCGGGCCTCGAAGTGCCGTTGGTCCAGGCGTTGATGAGAGAGGTTTTGTCCGTGCTGAGCGTCTTCCTGAACCACCACGAACCGCAAGCCCCTTCTCCCAACAGAGTCCCATGGAAGGCGAGTTTCCCGTTCAGAAAGGCCTTCCTCGAGGTCGCAGGCCTCAACTTCCCGAGATGCAAAGTCCCGAGAGACCCTTTGGCCTGGAGCCAAGAAAGCAGCGCCGCCAACCTCCCATGTATCCTCCTCCCAGAAGCACAGAGTCACCCGTGGCCGACTCGCAACTGGATCAAGTCTTGAACCAACCCGGCACACCAAACTGGAACGACTTTGACCGCGCCGAAGCGCACAAGTCCGCTATCCCAGCTGCTCTCTCACCTTTCCGCACGCAATTCGCTCGATCGCCCACACAAGCCACCGATGACTCTTTAAGCCCACGCCTTGCACAATACGCTTCCTCGCCCATCTCAGACACACCACCAAGTCTACCTTCACCATCCTTCCCATCACTACAAAAGTCAATCTCCAGCTCGAGTGAAAATCTGGCGCTTACTTTTGACATGATGTCTGATGGGAACTACGAGCGACATGAGCATAACCTAGCTCGGCCGCTCATTTCACCTGTGATGGCGGACTTTGTACCCCCGAGGGACAGAGACCGCAGCAAGACTCGCGTCGAGGCAAGGAGAGCGCCTCCTCGTCCTTCTCCAATCACTGTTCCTCCATCGCTGGCCGCAGGAGCAGAGCCCACGAGGATCAGAACTCCTAATCCCGTGGTGGATGCGTTCAATCCTGGGTTTATCTAATTGGATTATATCAAAGCAAATCATCTTTATATCTGGGCTTTTGTTTTTTTATCTCAGCGAGTTGGATTTCAAAAAAAGAGGCAAAGACCCTCATGACTTTTCTTTTCTTGTTTAGCTATCGCTTATTCCCCCCTTTTTCTTCTATCACAATTTTTTTTAGGATATGGCGTCTTTCGCTTATAGATCTATCACATACCCCCGTCCCTCGCCGCGCTCTTTTACTTTCGTTTCTTTTCTTTGTATACAGTCATCATCATTATCATCGGGACATGATTAGTGGATAATGTCTAAGGAATACAACATCCAGTGCCTTGAGCCCGGATCTTACATGACTACCTGAAGTGTGCCTAAAACGTGATTGAGATGCGTTATACATTGTAAATCCAACTGCCGGTGCCCATTTTACATTGTTACAGAATACATATACTAGCCGAGGAACAGGCGGAGGTTGTTGCCGATGTACTTGAGATCCAGGAGGAACGTGTCATGGCCAAACATGCTCATCTCCTCGCTCAACTCGACATGCGTTACATTTCTGTTTCCAGCTAGACGGACTGCCTCGGCTACCTCGCGCTGCTGCCATGCTGGGAAGAGAATGTCACTTGCGACGCCCATGACCAACGTGGGGGTGTCGCGCAGTGGCGCAAGACCGTGGATCAGATCCTCTGGGGGTCGTGAGCCTGGCACGACAATTGCGTCTGAGGGATCAGGGTGAGACCCGGGCTGTTCCTCATAAGGCTTGTTGGGCAGAGTAAGACTGCATGCATCAGGTGAAAGGGGAGAGGCTTCTCCTGAAGCGAGGTTCTTCTCACGTTCTTGACGACGAGCACGAGTTGCGCGCTGATGCTCGATTCCCAGGTCGAAAAGATCCATAGCCTTGCTGACGTACAAAAGACTGTTGGGGTCATAGTTCAAGCACCACTTCTCACCCGCATGGTCAAGATACGTCTCAATGAGGAAATCTGGACAGAGCGCGGGCGGTTTACTCGAGTCTGCTCGACGACGGCCAAAGCGCTGCTCCCACTCCGGTCCAGAGCGATATGTGACCGTTGCAATCTCGCGCGCAAGCTTCATACCCGCATGAGGAGGAACTTTTCCATAGTAGAACCCGCGATTCCAGTTTGGGTCCATCATGAGGACTTGGCGTTGCGTATGGCGCATGGCGATACTGTAAGGATGAGAGCGTGCGCAGCCGCTGATAGAGACGATGCGGCCTACGCGCGAGGGGAAGAGAACACCTGCGGCGAGAGATTGCATCCCACCCATTGACGAACCCACGGAGGCGTAGAGTTTGTCGATGCCGAGATGGTCGAGAAGACGGAATTGGGCGCGGACCATGTCGTCCATCGTCAAGATGGGGAAATGCGTTGCATAGCGCTCTCCATTTCCTGGATCGACACTGCTCGGTCCAGTAGAACCGTTACAGCCGCCGATGACATTCGTGCAGATAACGTGGTATTTATTCGTATCAAGCGGTCCTCCGGGCCCAATGAACTTCTCCCACCAGCCAGGCTTTGTGTTCGCCTCTGTAGAGTGCGCATGCGACGAAGCGGATAGACCAGTGTGAAGAAGAATAGCATTCGATTTATCGGCGTTGAGCTCACCCCACGTTTCGTACGCAATGTTAAACTCGGGAAGGACACCACCCCAGTCCAGCATGAAGGGTTCTTTGCAGAGATAATTCTGCGTGGCGCCTGAGGTATACGAGGGCTCGGTATCATCGTCGGTCAAGCGGGCAGAACGGGATTCCAAAGCGTCGAGGCAGGGGAAGGACATTGCTGGGTTTGATGCGACGCCCGACTTCCGGGGCGTAGCGGAGTGAAGCTCTCGGACCATCGGGGCGAGACATGTTGGGCGGACAAGTCTTGAGGGAGTGAGGGATGTTTGGAGTCGGCGCGTTGAGCGTACGATAGATCTCGAGGACCTCATGGTGGGATGTGAGTGTGAGGAAGAAAGATTGGCGCTTGGGGAGAGTTGAGCTTCATGTTTGTAATCGAGGATTCCTGGACGGCGAAATTGATGGAGCTCCGATGCGCGGGGGACGGGAATCGACGCCGGGCCGGGGATGATGCCATTGCACGTGCGATAAGATATGAGGATGAGATAAGATAGAAGAGGTGTAAGTAAAGAGAACTCTTCAGCAAGCACCTACGACTTAGACTCAGAGTAGATATAGTTTCTAAGCATTCTCTAATACAATTGGTATAGATCTTAAGATCGTCGTCATAAGGCTTAGCTTAGGTTTAAGCTCATTCATCATAAGTACCAGTGCAGAGAGATCACGCTTTTCTGAGACTCCCGAGCGAGGCACGTGTACATCTTCTGACGTCAATTGAACGCCGCCGCTGTAGGTGATGAGCTGTTGCCTCTCTAGAACAAGCCCCAAACGCGTCACCTTTGCCGTGTATACATAAAAAACCTGCCTTTGTCGCTTTCACCAAATACTCCACCAATTCATTTTCTACTTTCCTAGATTTATGCTGATCTACTTCTTTTACTTCTTCATCGCCTACCTCATCATGGCGCAGAGCATTCCCCAGAACGTAATCCACGGCTTGCGAACCATGCTACTGGGGAGCCAGAACGATAATGAGACGAGCTCTTCTCCTCCTGAGGGGTTGACGCCCGTGGATGTGATTATTACTCGTATCATGCTCACAAAGGGGAAGAAGCTTCCGCCGGGTATCGTCGATGTTATTTTCGACTTTGCCGAGTATTGGGCGCATTCGAGCAATGAGGTTGATTACATCGCTGAGCACTCGAGTCCTCTTCGCGTCAACGGCCAAGGCCCCTCTGAGAACAAATTCCTTGTAAGCCAGGCCCTTTGGATACAGTACAAGACTAATTACTGTAGCTTCGATCGTTTCCTGTGGGTCTGACGGGCATTCAAGGCAAGAAAGCACTTGCTGAAGTGCTGGCGTATGATTTGAACGAGGCCAAGCCGGCGCCGTTAAAGACGGAGCATGATGCTTCGTATTTTGCTAAACTGGCTGATTATCCCACCCCGAAATTACTCCATCCTGTGAGAAAGGTGGTCTTTACGATACGGAGTAAGGATCAGGGGTGGGGTGGTGAACCGGATAATCGACATACGTATAATGGAGCATGGACGTGGTTTGAAGCTGGTCTTGAGAAATTTGATGCTGAACAAACTTGTAAGTTCCAAGACTCATTTATCACATGCAATACTGACTTCCTAGGCGATCCAAATTGCACATACGACGTCCGCTTCAAATCAGCATCCTCCGTAGCATCACCCCTCCCCGTCTGCGCCCTCCGCCCACTGTATCCCTCCATCGTCCCCAAAAGCAGTGACAAGTTCGCATACTCGCACCCTCTCGCCCACCAAGAGAAATGGACCATCGTTCGCAACAAGACGGCGCACCGCGCCTGGCAAGACCATGTGATCACGTGGGCGTGGGACGACGATGCCAAGCCTGACTCTGAAGCTGCTGTCAGGATGAAGACTGAGGAGGGGAGGGGCGAGGAGACGGGTGATGGGTGGTTTGTGAGGGACTTGAAGATAGGAGATGTTGTTACGGTATGGGCGAAGGCGAGGTTTGGAGGGTGGACTAATCATATTGAGAAGGTCAAGATTGATGTTTACTGGGCTGTTTGAGTGGTGGCCTGACTATTGGGGGTACCTACGGAATGAGGGATGGGGTATGAGTTATGATCAGTCGCTTCACTTACAGCCTTATAAATGGGAAATGAATCAATGAGTATACCTACTGCAATAATTGACCGTTTTAAAATGACAGGCTGCCATTTCGTATGTGCATGTACTCAGTTCAGCTCCCTTTGGTGTTTCAGCCTCATGTCAGTCATGATCGCGGGGCAGCATTCTACGTCATTCACTCAACCCTCCTACAAACACCATCTCAACCTAATCTTCAATAGACTTCCGCCAATCCCAAGCTATCTCCAAAAATAACACCAGGAAATGAGACTCATCGCCAACGTCTGCAGAAACCCAACACTTTTGCTCTCAGCAACCTGCCTGGCTCACCAACATCCAGCCCTTCATCACTTCACGCGCACAATGTCTACCACGCTCAAGAGCCACAACGTCCCTCTCAGTCTTCCTGATGGCCTCACAGAACAGCAACTCACTTCATTCAAGCCATTCACGGTACATTTCTCACATATCTTGACTTCAGCTTGCTAATGACTTTAGAAATGGGTCGAGACACTCACAAACTCACTCCGTCTCCAGTCCGATGAATCTCACCCCTTCCACAAAGACCCCTACTCTCTCCGCTCAGTTACAATCCAATCCTACGATCTCTTCGGCGCCAAACGTATCGGCTTCATAAAGCTCACAGCAACCGTCTCCAATGACTCGGGCGAGACACTCCCAGCAGCCGCACTCCTCCGCGGTCCCAGCGTAGCCATGCTCTTCATGCTCGTGCCCTCCGACGCACCCCCCTCATCCTCAGAGCGCTACGTCGTCCTCACAGTCCAACCCCGTGTTCCCGCAGGCAGTCTCAGCTTCACTGAACTACCAGCGGGTATGGTCGATGACGCGGGTAGCTTCGCAGGAGCAGCAGCGCAGGAGATCAAGGAAGAGCTCGGTGTCACGATAAAAGAAGAAGAGCTTACAAATCTAAGTGAACTTGCTACAGCTGAGGATAGTGAGGACATTGCGAGGGGTATGTTTCCTAGCGCTGGGGGTTGTGATGAGTATATTACGATATTTAGCTATGAGATGAAGATCGAGAGGGAGAAGATCAAGGATTGGAGTGGGCGATTGACGGGGTTGAGGGAGCATGGGGAGAAGATCACGTTGAAGGTTGTGCCAATGAAAGATGCTTGGAGGGAGGGGGCAAGGGATGCAAAGTGTCTGGCTGCTTTGGCTCTTTGGGGGGGATTGAAGGAAGAGGGGAAGTTGTGATGATATTAGACGTTTTGGTTATTGGTGGTAGTAACTTGGGGGACCGGAGCATGCGAGATAGGATGCGTTGAGGTTGTCGCCAAAGACTTCAATGGGCCCAATTATAGGCTAGATAAGTATTAATACCCAACAATCTACGGGCAGAAGCATTGAGTCCAACTGAGACATGCATCCTCGAGAGATAACAGTGCATGAAGCTAGAAACCTGGTGGCAGGATTCACGAGAGCAGCAGATTTGAGGCGTGTTCAACTGATGATAAGTTCACATATTTTAGTCGAAATTTATTTCAAAGCACTAGGATAATACTACTAAACCTATAAGAATAACTCTATTCATAGTTTAAAGTTTAAATCCCAGTGATAGACACGTAATTGTTGATTTCATCGCATGATTTGAGTAGCTTCAGGGTAGCTTGTGTGACGTCGCACATCTTCTCACCGACTTCGGCGGGGCGGTAACCAACTCATCATGACTTCTTAAAACACAACAAAACAAACAAGCAAAATATTCCTTAATTCAAATAACTCACTCAAAATGTCTGTTTTCGATGCAAAAGTGACTTCAACCGAGCCCCTCGTAAGTCTCCCCTCTCCATGTACCAACAGCTGCTAACAAACTCAGACCAAGGACGAAGCTCGTTGGATCAAACTCTCCAAGTACGCTCACTCACCATCTTTCTCACCTCTCACCCCTAACATGAACACTTAGAATCACATACCGTGACCCAACAGGAACATCCCGAACCTGGGAATCAGCCGAACGTCTCACGCGTCCCAAAACCGCCGACATCGACGGCGTGGGCATAGTAGCCATCCTCCCCCTCCCCACAGGCCCCGAACTCATCCTCCAAAAACAATACCGCCCTCCCATCAACGCCGTCACAATCGAAGTACCAGCCGGCTTGATCGACGAGGGCGAGACAACCGAAGAGTGCGCCATCCGCGAGCTCCGCGAGGAAACAGGCTACGTCGGCGTGGCCACCGAGACGTCGCCCATGATGTTCAACGATCCTGGGTTTTGCAACACGAACTTGAAGATGGTGCATGTCAGTGTTGATATGGAGCTACCCGAGAACAAGAACCCGAAGCCGGAGTTGGAGGAGGGGGAATTTATTGAGGTTTTTACGGTGAAGTTGACGGATTTGTGGGCGATGTGTGAGACGTGGGAGAAAGAGGGATGTGCGGTTGATGCGAGGGTTGGAACTTTGGCGGAGGGGATCTTGTTGGCGCAGAGATTCAAGCTGTAGATGATGAACGAGCGATAGACTCTAGAACGAAAAGCTATGATTAGAATCAGTCGGTCACATAGAGATGTCAGACTCAAAACACAAGTACGTTCTCTGTTATACTCAACTATGTACAGGAAAGTTTGATATGGGATCACCAGAAAGCATGCTGTCTTCTAAACAGGCACAGCCTTCCCAGCCTCACCCTCGTCAACACTACAGACCCTGTTACAAGCCCCCTCCTCCGTGCGTCCATGCAAGACCTCAATCCACTGAATCTGCTGATACGCCGCACCACCCTCTGGGATAGTACCCGTCCACGTATCTCCATTACTCCACGCATTGAAGCTCAGCTGCGCCGGATCTCTGGGCACCTGGAACGCATTGCGCCAGGTCTCTTTATCGTTGACCTTCCAGATCGTAGCATCTGGCGTCCAGTCGATAGTGTGCTTTGCCCAGTCTGTCCACTTGAGGCCGTCGGGGAGTGTGGCTGCTAGATGAGCGCCTTCGACTTCGCCGCCTTCGTCGGTATACGAGGGCTGGTTTGTATAGTGGATTATTGTGGGATCGTCTTTGGTGAGGACTTCTATGTCTGCTTCTTGGACGAGGGCGAGGGAGCCGCCGTTGAGGTAGGTGAACATGGCTGTGCAGGCACCGGGAGAACCCTTGGTACGAGCATACATTCTCAACGAGACAAACTGATGCTTCTCAAGTGACTCAAACTCGGAGGCGGTTTGGAAGCCATTGTGACGAGCAGCTCTCATAGTCAACCACGTGTCACTCGCAGGAGAGACATCATTATTCTCCTCAATGTACAGGTTGTTATAAGTATTCTGCATAGGAAACTCTTTGTTTCCGTTGTTCCACTTCTGAGGACCCCAGGTTTGAGTAAACTCAGACTCCCAGTTGAAGAAATCCGAAGAAAAGCCTGCGTCGGCGTTGCCTTGGATTGTGTCGATGAGAGGAGGAACACGGGCGTATTGGGAGAGGGAGCGGAAGTCAAAGAAGGAGTGGCTTGTGTAGTATTGGGGATTATCGCCCTTAGTAACGTAGCAATCGCATGATGGATCTTGAGCCAGAGCCAAGGGAGCGATGGCGAGGATGGATGTGAGGAGGGACTTGGTGGAAGACATGATTAATGATGTTGGCTAATTGTCTGGATGAAGATACTATTCCAAGCTGATCTACCGACCTTATATATCCTCCTTTCCAAGTGTTTTTGCATTTCCAATTCCCCTGCAGGATCATAGGATCAAACACGACATCTCCCAATATGTGATTGAACCATATACGTTGTCCCATAAAGGGTTAAGATGAGAATAACCGCACGAGCTGCTTGTGATAGGCTCGATGGACTCGAGGATCAGATACCTTGTCGAGGAAATTAAGCTCAGGAGCGGGAAGACCCACGAGCTTACATTCTGACAGGGGTCGTAGGGCGAAACTGCTCCTTGAGCCAAGACCGAGTCTCCATAGAAGATTGGGGATGTAACGGTGACGATGAGCTTACTCGCTGTGAGGTTTGTGTGATTGGTAGATCGTGATGGCGATCATGGATGGATTGAAGGTGGGTTTGGGGGCTGGGCTGAGCAGTCCGGTCAGCCTTGGTGTCGCCATTTGCAAGAGACAAAGAATCCACCGTTGACAACTCCAGGGACTGAAACAGAAGCTTCTTAGATAAATATAGCACTAATGTTCCAACCACAGTGATCCAGAAATCAGCCCTGTGAGGCGTTCTGACTTGAAGTCAAATGTTGAAATGCCGTGGCTTGGTCCAACCAAGATCAAGCTAAAGAAACTCTTAGAGATCGAGATTCTTCAATCGACCAAACACGGCTGCTCCGGAGGGTTCGCATAAGCTGATTGCAGTTGATCCATGGAAAATGGACCATGAAAAGGCAGTGCATCTCACTCCTTCGAGGCTGTGTTGATGATATGAAACAAGGATGGAGGAAAATATTTCCCAGAAAGGTCTCGGGAGCAAGAAAACCTCCGATGTTAAACCAAGGTGTGTCAGAAACACCTAGTCTAAAGTTTACTAAATTTACCTAAGTCTTAGGATAGAGGTCCTAAGGTTTCTTGCCTCACCATGAACTTGGAGTTGCCCACGGCTCGCTTCCCACCGCTGGACTCTGCTTGACAGGACTTGCTTCTCTCTCCGACGAACTGAACAAGTTCCTCACCTTACGTCTCTGTTTCTTCATCCATGAAGCTGCTTGGCTGAACGTGGAGTATATGAAGAAATACAAGATATACCACTCCGACGGTTCAACCGCCATCCGCTCCGGTCTATAGCTCTCAAACGCCGTCGCTCTCTTGACCCATTTCTCGTCCTCGCTCCCACGCATTCGCCTCACAATTCGTTTTTTAACACCACGATATGCGACAGCGCATACAGAAGCCATGTTTCTCATGTTAGCTACGACGATGAACGTCGCAGCTGCGATAAGAACTGACGTTAACGCTAGAATTGATCGAGAGTAGTCTTCGTTTATACTCCAGAGAGCAACGCAGAAACTCAGCGGCAGGTAGAAGATGCTGACGTATGTGAGGAGTTTGACGTTTTCGCCTAGACGAGTTGAGACGCGGCTCTCGATTACTCCGCTGGCGCTGAAGAGCTGTGCGAGATACGTTAGTATATAGAGCGTAGCATTTGAGGGATACGTACGCCTTCTCTGAGAGCTTTAGTCTTGTCGCGACTTGCCTCAAAACGAGCAGAGATGATCCTTAATCGATCGACCTGCGCTTCAATCTCGCCCACGACTCTTCGCGTTAATGCCTCTGGTGTTTCTTCCGTTCGTGACTCTTCCGCCGGATCAATCTCCATACTCATATGAGGCCAATCTGCACGAAACCTCCTCCACTCCTCTATAGCATCATCGATAAGAATCAGAAAAGACTCAAGACAGCTAACGATCCAAAAATATTGCCTTGATCTTGAGAACGTGTCGTCGTCGAATAGAAGATTGTCATGCTGAACGGGGTCGAGAAACAGAGGATCGTGATCGACGATGGCGTCAAGGGCTACTTGCATTCGACTCCACGCATTTGCTGCTTTTTGTAGACTTGTGCGAATAGCATCGAGAATGATATCTTCTGAGCGATATTGACGCCCATCGCTCTGAGGCGGGTACGTTCGACGTGGGACCTTGTGGACATCATATGGATCAAAATCAGCTGCAGACGGCTTCATGACCAACACTGTCCAGAAAGAGTCACGTTGAATATCAGACCCGTGAATCTCTTGATAAGCGCACCCTAAAGTAAAAGCCTGCTGCTTGATGTACGGCCCCTTTTCTCCGTAGAGGCGTCCATAGTTCCACGTAGATTGCTCGACAGCCGCATCGGTAGGCTTTGTGCAGAGCTGATACCAAGAAATATGAAATGACCTCCACGGGACGTTTTCGGAGCCGTGCAAGTCCTTTGCAGACGGTCTGCAGAGGAGATGCTGGTTCATAGTGGCACGAAAAGCACGGCCCTTGCTTGAATTCAGCTGGTTATCTTGGAAGAGCAGCTTCCAGACGGTCATGGAGTTATAGCGGGTGCATTTCTCCTCCATAAGACCAGCGGTGATATTTGCGAGGCCGTCAAGCTGAATAACGCGACACCATCGTCCTTCACGATGTATTGGCTGAGTTGGGTGATCTTGTATGACTGATGGGTATGACACAAACCCATCACCTTCTCTCTGTAGCGCCGGCTGGATCATCTCCCAGCAAGGCGGCCCCTCAACACGAGATGGCGCAGAGTCATGTTGGAAGGGAGTTAATTTGGCACGCAGACTATATACCGCGTTTCGAGAGCCTCCAGGAGCTGTGAGGTCAATGATAGTGAACCAATGAAGTTTGCTAAGTAGCTCACGTGCAGGCTCGAGATATTTATTCAGACTGCGATCGATATCATTACGAGTCCGTCGATGGCGAACTTGCATGCGAAGTTCGCTCGTATGAAACGACAGGGGAAGTCGGCCATCCTGAGGCACAGCGTAAAAGTCCCCCAGTGACTGACGAATCTTGTATCGATGTGCTTCGGTAAGTGCAGTCTCGATCAAGTAGTCGCCTGAGCCACCGTACGTGATTCCTTGACGCCGCGTGTATGCCATGTTCAGATTACGCAGTCCAGGGAAGAAAGAGTACGGGACTTCGAAGTATGTTCCGACCACTGGTGATAGTGTATCTGGTACGGTCAAGGGAAACTCCAAGTCTATGTCGTCGATGTGATACCACTTTTCATTTTCTCCGCAGGTAAGTTGCCACGGCGGCATAAAGTCTGGCACTGGGCTGATGGATTTGTTTCTGGAGGTATGAGTCTCCCAATCGCGTGGATACCCTGTTCAGACGAAGTGTCAATTAGGGTGTGGCAATGAACGAGGCCACCTACAGTAGTTCCAAGATTGAGTGGCATTGACAACGACGTCTCCATCTTCTGGGGGTCGCGGGACGTACTCTAACTGCTGAGGTAGCGTGTACGAAGATTGCGAGGGAGGTAGTTGAGAGCTGAGCATGAACGGCTGCGGACCAATTTGGCCAGTCTCAAAGAGCTGGAGCCTTTTCTTGTAAGAATGTGATGCGTAGCGAAGGATGTTGCCCAAGTTAATGTCTTGTTGCGCTACAACGCTGAGTTCAGCTGATGACACTCCCTCACCAGGCTTGACACTATCGCCCCTCGCAAGAGGTTCATCAGCCGCTTCATCGTTATACTCTTCGTATTGGTGTGCTGGCTTCAGTTCAACTGTAGGAGCAGCCATGAGCGCCACCAACTTCTCAAGAAGATCATTCTGCTTCTCATGCGCGGCTTTGATCCCACGAATGAGACCGAGGCATTGAGCCTGAAACTCTGGGTCTCTGGTAGCCATTGGGTCAATCAAGGTGCCCAAGGAACCTGCTGAAGTTTGGTGAAGTCGAGGAAGCAACAGTTTCATCCAACGCCTGGCGGTGGATATTGGAGGTGGTTAGCGCCCTGACCGGGGTCATTTTCTGCGACGCAAGACGGCAATGCGACCTCCTGCTTCAGCACGATGGCGAGACACAGTACAAAGTAGAGTCATCGTGAAAGCTGACATTCTCGCCATCGCTGTCTTGTTGAGAATGCGATAGGCGTGTAGTTCTGCGGTTTTCAGCCACTATACCAAAATGCAGTTGCTAGACCAGCTACTGATCAAGATCCACGCACGTATTGACACTCCGAATATGGAGTATCCGAAACGTCACAGTAACTGAACTGCCCTATGGACCTCGACGCCGCCTTATCAGGCTGAACCAAGTGGGCTACCGGCGGCGTCGGGCCCGTCAACGGTGTCCACGGGATCCGCTCCGGACCGAGACCCAGTAATGCCATTAGATCGCCGATTCAAGCCACCCGGACACCTTCGGCCGAGTCTCCCCGCATTAGTTGACAGTCTTAGCAAGTCTGGGGACGCAGAGTAAGCAATCGTAGAGCATACGTTTAGAGCATACGTTTGCACTCAACAAGGCGTGGCCATAACCACAACGAAAGGAGATTAGACCTTCGTATCAAAGAAGCTTAAACCCAATCTAATCTCTGCTTGCAAAGGTACTGTCGTAAGCACCTCGTGGTATTGCTTGCGTGTCCGCCTCAATTAAGTCAAGACATGGATGAGCTGTTTCAGGGCCAGCATCTCATTGGCCAACGCCACGATAAGGCGGAGTAATCTCTCCAGGTCAGCAAAGACGTCACCGTGTTCTGAACCAATGAGCTTGCAAAGATTTGTCGCAAAAGTTCCAGGGACAACCGAACTTGAATCCTGCGATGGCGTGTTTCCTTTTCCCTTTTCTCTTATCATCGTCATTCTTTTTTAATATGTTATAATACTCTGGTCTGACCTGCGATTTGAGTATCGCGATATACACTCCTTGAAGTACACTTAGCGCGTCTTGAAACATGGCGGCGCAAACGAAACTTGCGGACGATACTGTCTATGATACGGATGTTGAGAGCAATCATGGGATTGAGAGGGATGAGGGGCCGACGGAGCAGTCGCCTTTGTTGCCAAGTGGCAGAGAGGAAGATGATGAGCCGTCCAAGTCGTTGAGACGACGCGCTTTGGCTATGGGCATGCTGGCTCTTCTCATGGTCGAAGTGAGCCAGTTCATCATGAATCCTCCGACCAAAAAGATCGCTGAGGATATCATCTGTCGACAGCACTATCCCGATCATCTAATCGGCGCATTCGATACTGACGACTATCGCTGCAAGGATAGTCCTGTTCAGAAGACGTTGGCTATGGTCCAAGGATGGGCGCAGGCCTTCGAGATGGGAGTCCGTAAGTGAAGGAACTAATATTGAAGAATATTCGCTTACATGTGCCAGCGATATTGACGCAGTTTCCATATGGTATCGTTGCTGATAAATATGGAAGACGGGTTGTTTTGTTTCTGGCAATGCTTGGATGCTGTCTTTCCACAGCTTGGCTCTTATTGGTTTGTAAGTGCTCGCTTGTCCTCCCTCACAACACACGCTCACCATTTCAGTGTCGTTCCCAAACATCTTTTCAATCTGGGCCCTCCTCGGTGGGAGTGTCTTTTTTCTTATCGGGGGCGGAGGTCAAATGGCCGCTGCAATGGTCTACACCATCGTAGCAGACGTCGTCCCTGTCTCCAAACGAACAGACATGTTCTTCCGCCTCGTCGCCCTAGTCCTAATCTTCAACGTCATCTTCAACCCCATATCCGCATGGTTGCTCCAGTTTGATCCGTGGTTATCCATGTGGATTGGCTTTGGCTTCATGGTCTTCGGAACGATGCTCATTCTCCTTATTCCCGAGACAATGCATCTTCAACGCAAGGATGATAAGAGACATAATGAAGAGCATGAAAATGAACAGCTTCATGGTGTTTCTTTGAGCAAGCATGATGTATTGAAACAGGCTTGGTTCAGCATCCAGAATGACATGCAGCATGTTTGGCGGTTTATCTTTGCGTCCAAGAGCATTATGATACTCATGCTCGCCATTGCGTTCTTCTTCCCCGTCAGAATTGTACTTACCGGGGTTTTGTTACAGTACATGAGCAAACGCTTCGATTGGTCATGGTCAAAGGTCAGCCTCTTCACCAACACCACGTTTCACACTAACATTTTGGCAGGCAACATATATCACAACAATTGGCATCGCCGCAACAGTCGTGTGCTACCTCATAATCCTCCCCGTGACATCCAACTTCCTCAACAAGAGTCATCGTTACAAATCCCGCCCCTTGGCAAGAGATTTGTTGCTCGCACGCATTGCCATCACAATCATGGCAGCTGGATGTTTGCTGATGGGCCTTGCTTCGGTCCCATGGCTGTTTGTAATCTCTCTCATTACCGTCAGTATTGGCAACTCTTTCGTGGCCCTCAGCAGAGCCTTGATCAATGCTCTGGTTGAACCGCATACCATCGCCACCTTGAACACTACCATTTCTCTTATTGAAGTCGTCATGGGGTTGACTGCGCCCGCAATGAGCTGGCTCTTGAGTCGCGGTTTTGAGCTAGGAGGTCAGTGGATGGGATTGCCCTTCTTGGTGACCAGTCTCATGGCCATGGCCACAGCTGTAATGTTGTTTATAGTAAAGCTTCCAGCTTCTGGTGTTGCGCAAGCTCACGAGGGTTGAGCTCAGCGCTTGGTGGGATACAGAAGAAAACAACGGAGTCTGGAGTTATGCGATCTTGTGATGTTTCCTTTGTCATCTAGAATACTTTAGACATTTATTGCAATATATGAGCAAGTAATTGTTAAGTACCTTATCTAGTAATTGCACATGCATCTCACTGAGACAAGCCTTGGTGTTGCACTAGAGCTCCACCTTATCGATAAGCGGCCCCGCGGTTGCCTGCTCCACCCCAGCTTCTGGAAGTTAACCTCCAATACAACACTCATCATTCATCTTCCTTCAACAATTCCTCTGTTTGATATCTCTCGAGCTTCCGACACGACTATAACTTTCTGTAGCACAATTAACACCGATAATATTGTTTGACCGGTTGACAACACCCACTTCACCATGTCGGACGACGAGGATTTCATGCAGGAGTCAGATGAGGAGCAGTACGCAAGATCAGCCGCGCATACGCAGTGCATCACTAATTACGCCCAGGTACGACTTCGAGTACGAAGAAGACGATGACGAGGAGACCGCCGACGTCGATATCGAGAACAAATACTACAACGCCAAGCAGCTCAAGCTGTCAGACCCCGAAGATGCCATTGCAGAATTCCTGGGCATTCCGCCACTCGAAGAAGAGAAAGGAGAATGGGGCTTCAAAGGTGTGAAGCAGGCCATAAAGCTTGAGTTTAAGCTGGCTCAATATGACAAGGTACGGCTTTCGCTGGCCAAGATACGAAAATCGCTGACAATGATAGGCCGCTGAACATTACGCCGAACTCCTCACCTACGTCAAGTCGGCCGTCACGCGCAACTACTCCGAGAAGTCCATCAACAACATGCTCGACTACATCGAAAAGGGAGCGGATGGCCCAGAGGCAGTGAAGTGTATGGAGCAATTCTACTCCCTCACGCTGCAGAGCTTCCAGAGCACCAACAACGAGCGCCTATGGCTCAAGACCAACATCAAGCTGGCAAAGCTACTTCTCGACCGAAAGGAGTACGGCGCTGTGTCAAAGAAGCTCCGAGAGCTCCACAAGACCTGTCAGCAAGAAGATGGAACCGATGACCCTAGCAAGGGAACATATTCACTCGAGATTTACGCACTAGAGATCCAGATGTTTGCAGAGACCAAGAACAATAAGCAGCTCAAGGCCCTGTATCAAAGAGCTCTCAAAGTCAAATCCGCGGTACCACATCCTAGAATCATGGGAATTATCAGGGAGTGTGGTGGAAAGATGCACATGAGCGAAGAGAACTGGAAGGAAGCTCAGAGCGACTTTTTTGAATCGTTCCGTAACTACGACGAAGCAGGTTCTCTACAGCGAATCCAGGTTCTCAAGTATCTACTTTTGACGACGATGCTGATGAAGTCGGACATCAACCCCTTCGACTCACAAGAGACCAAGCCCTACAAGACAGATCCGCGAATCTCCGCCATGACAGATCTGGTCGACGCTTACCAACGGGACGACGTACACGCGTACGAGAAGGTCCTGCAGCGTAACCAGGACGTTCTAGATGATCCATTCATTGCCGAGAACATCGATGAGGTCACGCGAAACATGCGAACCAAGGGCGTTGTCAAGCTCATCGCGCCGTACACACGCATGAAGCTATCTTGGATCGCAAAGCAGCTCAAGATCTCCGAGCCCGAAGTACAAGATATTCTGGGCTTTTTGATCATTGACGGCAAGATCAACGGTCGAGTCAACCAACAAGAGGGTCTCCTGCAGATCACCTCTGACGCAGACACCGAGCGCATTGCAGCTCTCCAGGGACTCACGTCGTCTATTTCGGAGCTGTTCGGTGCTATTTTCAGAGACGGAGATGGATTCCGTAACAGTGAGCACTCCGCAGCGGATGAGCCTGCAATGGACGTGGCAGGCATTCCATTGGGGAAGGGAAGCCATAGGGCGGCTGGCCAACATCGCGGGAAGAAGGGGAAGTTGGCTGCGGCGCCATGGCCCTGAGAGAACGGCCAGGGAATGAAACCACTGTATTGCCGCCAACATAGCACCGGGGATATCCGCAGACCAGGAGACCCTCTCTGTTATTGTTTCCTGTTTCAACCCCCAGGTCTTTTTTGCTGGATCGAGAAAGTAAGATGCTGTTGCAGTTTTCCTGCGGGTGCATCCGCGTTTGGAGATGCTTCGACGGGATCTCGCATAGTACGAGGCCACTGGCAACGGTGATTCCTCGTCGCACGAGCCGGGTAGCAGCATCGACTATGGGCCAGTTGTTTCAGAGAGAGATGACGAGAAAGAAGTGCAAACGGGACGAGGGCCGAAGTGACGCCGTGTTCGGACTTGATCCCCCATGTCTCGTGTAGCAAAAGCGAGTGACGAGTAATGTTATTCAATATAAACAATGACCACATAGTCAGACGCCTAACTATAGCCTGATGTCTCAGTAGTAGTCGGCAGCCTGATGTTCGGCAGTTGTGTGGGCATCCGTCGCCTCACCTGATTTTGTGTCTTGACATATGTAAGCCTGCCGCGGTGATCTAATTCCAAGGCTACCTAGTCTGTGATGCAGCAGAGACAAAATAATAAAAAACAAGACCAAGCTTAGATCGCTGACCATGATCAGCCAGGCGATGCAACGTCGAGTGGTTACACAGGACGGGACTTGGGAGCTGCGAGGGGCAAAGCGGCGTATCATTTCACAGATTGCGGCTGATCCTGTCTTGGCCCACAGAGATTTCACTGTTTGCTTGCCACAAGAAAATTTCCAACAAGAGACCTCCCGTTAGATGCCGTTGGGGGGGGGAGTGTAACACACATGGAAGCCAAGTTACACGCACGGCAGTAAAGGTATGGTCATGATGCTGAATCGTCGCGGATGGCTGCATGACGGAACGTGTCCAACCTTCCGAATTCAACGGCAGGCACGACTAGATTGGGGAGATACAATACGAGATATTTTCTTTCTCTGATCAAAAGCAAGACCCGTACAGCAAGATATGGGAAGCACAGAGCAGCCGGAGCGGCGCCGTGATGGTACATCGGGCCGTTGGTGGTCGACCTTGCGAGGTGTGCAGAGAGGCATTTACAAGTTGAGAGTGTCTGGATGGTGGAAGTGTTTCTGCTTACTTGGTTAACTTAGTTGTTTGCCGCTGGGTCACAGGTGAATAGCTGGTGTTTGAGGCGGGAGGGAGGCGCGGATACTGGGTGAGGACCGTAAACCCGGTGTTGTGAAGAAAAACACGGGAAGGATTTAGATAATTGCTTTTTATTCTGCGTCTTGATTTGACAGCGTGTGATATGTGACTCGGTATGTGATGTGGATTTAGAGTACGGTACGCGTTGAGTCCAGTCTGTCAGATAAAGATCGTGGCTTATTTTGGATCGCTCTGAGCTAGCGCCACGACACTTTTGTTAGCACGTACGCACGCATGCATCGGAAGCGACACCCGATATTTAATTTTTCATATGATACCGAGATAGATATACAACATCAACATGTAAATCATCCATCTACCTCTGTCAGCGTCTTCAGCTCAATTGCCGTGTTCACATCGAGAAGGTCAAGCAAAGATCCCAGCACAAGCTGCATACTAATCATCGTCCATTGTTTGGCCCCGACCCATGAGCTCTGGGCTGGGGGTTGGTCGCACGAACCAATCGATAGCTTCGATTCCGCCGGGCCCGTGCGCACCACCCACCATCACCGCTAGACCTTTGAGATTTGGAGATTTTGATTGCAGAACTCGGCTCTTTTGACTTTCCTTTGCTTGACTAGAGCAGAGTGTATCTACTGTATGTACTAGACAAAGGGACCTGGCAGTAGTTCGCCATCGGGCTCATATCACAAGCACATCAGTCACCCACCCGCTCGTTGTAGTGGTAATTGATATTGGGGGCCTGCTCTTTAGTCGACAGTCACCCCCAAGCCACCCTCGTCAAATAATAACAGGGGTCCAGACAGGCACCACACGCACGCTCTCGCAGCTCTTTCATCGCCACCTTGACAAAGACAATGACATTCTCCAACCCGTAGCAAGTTCCATGCATAAGATATTCCTTCGCTCATTCGACAAAACAACTCAAAATTGACTTTTGCTGTCTTCCGCGGAGAGTTTCTCGCCCATACGTTAAGCTTCCCGTTCCCGTCCGCATACGGCCCGTCTTCCGCGACCAATCTACCTACGTACGCGATGTGTGCTGTTCTATCCGCTGGCGTTTGAGATATACAACAATAATACTACAGTAAATTCCATAACACATGCCTGTTTGACAGCTCAAAAGAAAGCATCGCATCGTATCATATTTTTCTTTTTTACCCCGTCCGGGGAGAGGCGGGATCGTGTTCCAGGGCTTGGCTTTTCCTTAGCTGGTCTTGATGAGTTGGGTCTCCTTGGTTTGTATTGGCCTGCTCGTTTGCTCCCCACACGAATGGATCGGGGGATGTGTGTGCGTGCAAGAAAAAAACGGTCGTCAACATGAAGATCGTAAAAGTTAAAATATCGCAGAAGCAAATGTGATTAGATGCCGGGTGAGAGAGTTCCCATAAATGAAGGTTCCATGTAATGGGGCACAGACAGGCACGCCAAGTGATGCGGCACATTTTCATCGTCTGGGCATTGCCTTTGTACCTGGCCGTATGATAGATGATACACGTACGTCTCTTATAATGGCAGACATAATTCACAACGCCCTTTCATAAGACGTCTTGCAACATCTCATCTCCAGCTGGCATTGGCTGCTCTACGATCACTCTCGCTCGCAACACGCCCGGTTGAAACTGATCAAATCACCCGACCGCGAATCGATCTTGATCCTCTACCTCCACTACGCTTCCCAAGCTATCTCACCCGTGCCCGTCGTTTTTTTACACCGCAAGCGCTCTAGCCGTCATGGTTAGGTAGCAGACCAGTGGGAAATTTCACTCGCATGCCCGTGCCGCACGACGGCGCCTCGTTCTCCTTCATTTGCATCTTTTCAGCTTTCCGTCATGAATAAAACTTGCTTGTGAAGAGTTGACAGTCGTCAGCGGGAGATCGTCATGGAGTTTGCTGAAGAGCACCAATCCCTGCCGCCAGTGGAGTCCTTGCAGTTACTGTAACCTACTAATCTTGTACGGAGTATAACACCCAGGGCCAGGTTCAGGCGCGCGGCGTGTTGTTGTATCGTGCTGCCACGAGGGTCTCTCGCCTAGCAAGTAGTTAATCGAGAACTTTTGATACCGCTTGTTCTGGATAATAAGGAAGCTGACGTGCCATGGATGGATGGATGGATTGATTGATTGATTAGCCTTTTTTCAGGTGAAAGGATCATACATACACTCACAAGCTTGAGCTTACCTACTCCGTACCTAGGTTGACATTCAGCATTCTACCCCCCTCTTGTATCACATTGATCGTGCTTACAACAAGAGTCTTGGCTCACTGATCATCAAGTCAGGTATTAGCTTATTTAGCTTTTGTTATCCAACCCGCCCCCAAGAGCACAAGAAACTACTACCTTAGCCTCGCCTCTGTATCACCCCACCCGCTGCACTCCATTCCCGTCACTACACTCTGCTAGCCGCCCTCACTTGTCAACGACCTCTGATAGCTCGATTGCTACCTTTCTACGTCGTGCATTATCCAGGTTCAGGTTGCATCGAAGCCAAATAGACTCCCGGGGATTTAATTCTTAGCGCTCTTCTTTTCTTTTTTCTCCTGCCCCCCAATCAAACGATTTCAATCTCCCTGTCAATTATCAAACCGTTTTGCCTTTCCTCATCTCAACCGTGCCGCAAAAAACCTAGAACCCCGCCGTGCATAATATTAAAAAAAAAAACAGCCCCTCTTGTCAGAAAAGACTCAAACTTGGCTGCCCCCTCCCAAGGTCCAAGTGTTGAGCTAGGGGTACAGTTCCCGTTAGAACGTGCACCCGTCGCTCTCATGCTCACGCTAGGCTAATCGAACCCGCCCGCGTGTGGATTGTCCCTAAATCCCTAGCCCTGGCCTGGTCTGGCCCTGAACCCCTGTCTCAATCCCTGCAGTGACCCCCCCAGGCTCCTTTTTTGCTCTCGAACCGTGCTGTAACCTACGGCTACCGAGGAAGGGAAGGGGAAAAACGTACGTACGTCGGTGTCCGTCTTCTGATCCACAGGGCGTTTGACAGCGCGAGATGGTAGTTACCCGGGGCGCTCTGGATGGAACAGACCACTTCGCATCCAAGTTCATTTTTATGTATCAGTAGACTGACTATCCGACGGGTGGCTTGTCCGCCTGCTAATGCTAAGGTACGGATACTGTACTGTACCTTGCTCAAGGTATTCCCTGTCCTGGTCCTGGCCTGGCCTGTCCTGGTAGACTCTCTCTCTCTCTCTCTTTCTCTCTCCATTAGCTTTAGCACTACCTAAAAACGCCATCCTTCTCCTCCCGTTCCCATCCCCCCCGTCCTGTTCCTCTCTTTTGATTGAGTGTGATGAGTTGAGCTGATCATCTGTCTATCTGCCTGTCTGTCTTTCATATATGTGAGAGAGTCTGTGAGTGTGACTTTGAATGACGACCAAGTCCAGTGAGGGAGGGTCGATTTTCTAGCTGAGAGTGCACCTCTTTTCTCTCGTTCGTTCATCCACCAACAACCGTCTATCACGTCGCATTGATTGAATCACTCTCTCTCTGCCTTGATTTTAGTTGCTCACTCACCCTCTATTTTGTTTCCATCTCTTCTCCCCCCTCTCTCTTTCTTTCTCCCTCCCTTCCTCTCTCCCTCAGAGGCATGTTCCAGCCTCAACCCACACCTTTCGCCTCCTCCAGCTTCGCGTCCTATGGCCTAGCTTCAGACCTGGACTTTGGCTTCCCCGTGTCTGCTGGAGGTGGAGGTGCTGGCTTCTACAACAACCCGCCTGCACCATCATCACAACTTCCCCAGTCGCATGCGCTTCAATCGCAAACGCAGCTACAGCAGCAGCAACAGCAAATTCCTCGTCAGCAGCAACTTTCTTCTTCCCCCATTGCAGCCGCGCCATCCGTATCCTCGCCCTATTCCTCCTCGCAAAACTCCACCTCCAAAGCTTCTGCCTCGCCAACTCTAGCGCAACCACCGCAAATCCACCGTCATCAACAGCAGCACCACCAGCAGCTTGACCTCCTACAGCAGACACAGTACGCAACACAACCTCCTGTTGTGCTCAAGATGGAGGATCAAGGCCAACACGATATGGCCGCTCAGCAGGCTGCAGCAGAGGATTATCAGCCTGTACTTGAGGTATATCGCACCCATTTCACTCGGCGCTTCTAGCTCGCGCGTCATTTGCTTGCTTCACGTCGTCCGTCGCTAACCTCTGATCTCTCAGGGTCTCGCAGTAGGGAACAAGGTCTCGAGCGATGCCATCACCCACGAGTATGCCAAAGCCGATCCCGTCTATGTCGAAAAGACAATCGTACGTTTTATTCTTGTTGGTGTCGCTTGTTGCTAACATGGCATGATTCAGTCTCTCCCCCAAACCTACTCACACTTTCGCCCCATTCAAGGCGATGGTAACTGTGGATGGCGAGGTATGTCTACAACTCCCCGCTTCTTGTCCCGCGACTCTCTCCGCCTATTATGAAACATGTTTGGCATCCTTGACGTTACCTTGCCTGCTTACTGCCTATGTCTCGGCAGCTCTTGTGACATGTCGAACTTGCGCTAACGTTCTCACCAATAGCAATTGGCTTCAGCTACTTCGAGAAACTCGTTGAGTCGGGGGACCAGGCCAAGGTCGAGGGCGAGGTGGCACGTCTTATGAGTATGAACCATTTGCTGGGCTCTGTCGGTGGCTATCCATTCTACGACGACTGGTCAGATGAGATGTTTGACTTTTTGCGCGAAGTCGCTCAGAACGTCGCCAACCCCCAGTACGCGCACTCATTGATCCAAGCCAAGTGGAATGACCCTGTCGTGTCAAGTAACATCATTTACTACCTTCGCCTGCTTACAGGGACATTCCTCAAGCTCAACGCTGCCAAGTACGATCCTTTCGTGACGGATGGAGGTGGTGTTGAAGCTCACTGCCGGCAATGCGTCGAGATCCCCAACCGCGAGATCGAGCACCTTGGCATGTCCGCCTTGGCCGAAGTCCTCCTCAGACCTGCCAACTTTGTACTTGAGATTGCCTACCTCGACCGCAGTGCAGGAACTCAGGTCAACCAGTATCGTGTCCCCGATGAGCTCAACGCCCAAGACGCCAGCACACTTGGCCCCATCATCTATCTGCTCTACCGACCCGACCACTACGACATCCTGTACAAGGCACCCACCATGCAGGTGCTTCGTGTCAGCGGCTTCACCCACAACACCAACATCACGAGCGACCAAGCGGATCTCGGACAGTATTCGACCATGAACTTTGATGCGTTGTCTATCATCCCGGGCTTCAGTAACACAATGGGAGGGCTTGCGCAGCTCGCACCACCTCCAGCCAGTTCGGCGCCAGAACAATTCTCGCCTGTGCAACAGAGCCCGTGGATGTCATCTTTCCCCGAACCTTTGCCTGCTACGACACCGAGAGTAGCGCCACCGCAGCCACCACCCATCATGGCATCTCCTCAACCCCCAACCCCACCGGCCTCGATATCGGGAAGTTCTGCGATTGCGCCAAGTCCAGCGATGCTACCTGCGCCTGGCCCAGGACCTCAGAATGCGCTCCCCATGCGAGGCGCTTCAAGCTATCACATCCGATTCAGTCCTGTCCAGCTCGACTACGACGAGGGCAAGAACAATTTTCCGGAATCGACGTATCAGGTGACTACCAACACGTTTAAGAACAGCATTTGGAACCGAGCTCACTACTGCAACCCCAACTTCCACCCCGAAGAGTGGAATCCCGACGACGAGCACACGGATGGGAGAGTCGGGAGTAAACGCAAGCCCAAGAAGGAATCTGCCTAGTGCGACGACCCTTGCACACAAACACGGCTGAGGCAATGTTGGTTTTACTAGAAACCAGCGGCCATGACATTACAAGATAACGGCATTTGGGAACGACTACCAGTCTGATTCGCAATCAGAACTTGACGAGGAAAGACGGCAATCAGCATTTGGCAGGGAAAGCAACAATCAGAATTGAGCAAAGGATATGGGGATGTACACGACGCTGAGCCCGGAGTGAAGGGGATTATTCATAAGAATGGTTGGGAGGCTAGCGATGCTTAGTGAAAATCCTTTTTTTATTTCTGCATTGTTTAATGGACGAGGACAAGAAGGCGGCGAGTCTGTTTGGTGTACATGATTATGCTGGCGCAAAGTGAGCACGAGACGATTACCTGTATCACCAATGATGGTGTCCAGGTCCGAATATGGATTATCACGAAGCGACATGAGAGAAGCCCCTGTTTCTGACGATGGGTATAACGAGAGAGTCTACGTTGTGCATGGATACTATGAGGTTTACGCAAGAGAAGGAACCCGTGAGAGTAATGGGAACCACCGGACCAAGCATTTGGGATACTGGGCAGTGGGAATGGGCGGCAATTTGTGGGCTCTTTTCGAGCCAGTTTCAAGACAGGCAACAAAAGGAAAAACGGCATATATATCCGAAGGAACTGGGTCTCGGACGACGATGGTCTTGGCTGTCAGGCCAATTGGCGTGTCACGCAGGGCGCGTTGTTTGTTACAGCGTACCTTTGCAGCATACTTTGTTCATTGCAGGCATGCTTCGTTACAGTGTCTCATGGCATGTCTTGTTTACACGTCTACTATCGTGGATGTCTGGTTGAGCCCTCATCTGTTGCGCCTTGTCAGTTGCGTCATAGCATCGGCGTTCTTCTCCATCAGGTCACACTTCAACTTTCTACTTCTGGTTCATCTTGGAGACCTTTTTATTTTATTTTATTTTATTTGGGACATGTTTTTAGGGTGGAACGGCATCAGTACTTGGGACTTTATTGAGTGGATTGGGATCGAGTTAATTGTGGCGAGATGAGCCCTAAGAGCGAGTAATTACTTGCTGCCAAGTACTTTCGGGTTGTATTGAATAGCAGATGTCTCCATCTTGGCGAGATAGAATAGCTTAATGCAAGGGATAGTCTCGTCATTGACTCAGAAACGCATCACATCACATCACAGACATGCATACCTACATACCTTATCTGACACAACATGACATGAGATCCAATGGCTCCCTCGAGCCGTTCCGCTTCCGCTTCCGCGTCCGCATCCGCTGTGCCGCATCATGACATGTGATGCACTGAATCGAGGGAATGCGTGACAATCCTGGCAAATTCATGTCTCAGAGACTCGGCCTTTGATCTTCATGATCTCCAAGTGAGGCGAGATTTTAACGCAGTTGCGAACCTGGATGACCCATGCAATTGAGAATCTATTATGGTGATCGATATTTGGAATAGACAGCCACGCTCTCGCCTTGACGTGGTCTAGAACATGACAGACAAGGGGGCCACGAGGTGGTTTGGTGGTCCACCCGGGGAACGGAAAACAGGGTCCGGTGACGTGACGTGCAAAACAAATGATATTCTTCAAGGGCCAGAGGGGGCCAGAGACCATGTCAGGTTACATGAGCGTAAACGAGAGTTCAAGGCGTGAGAGGAGATTGAACTACCGGGCAAGGCAACCTCGTGGGAGACAGGCCCAGGGGGGCAAGGCCTTGACAGAGGATGCCAGAATAAACTAGTATCCGTAGCTTATGGTGATCTACTCGAGTCTTTTTGTCCCCTGCGATCGAGGTTTCTTGCTTCGCTTCGCCTCGACAGGGCGGAAAAGAGAGGCCGCACAGGGTCAGGGGGGGAGATCAAGAGATTAGCAGAAGGGATAAAAATTTGAGAGTCTGTTGGTTCACTCACTGCAGAAAGCAGTCGTATCATCAGGATGCGTCATCTCTCCCATGCATACGGTGGTTATACATTTCACCCTAAGCGCCCATCAACCATCCAATCCCGCTGTTGAGATACCGGATCTCAATCTTGTCAGTGAAGAGGGCCTGAGCCAATGGGGAGCTAGGGTAGCTTAGCTTTGATGAACGGGCCGCGTCTTTTTTTTTCGTCGTCGTCGTCGTTGAAATTGGCCGATATGCATCGGGTAACTTTACTTTCCCCAGACTTGCCGATGTTTTCTACAGAGAGAGGGGCTTAACAGAGGAGGGGGGCGAAGTGAGAGGAGATAGTGGAATGATGACGAGTGTGTGTTTTCTATTGTTAAAGGATTGAGGCTTGCGGGGACGGCGAAGGCGATGGCTGAAGGGGAAAAAAGTATAGTATTTGGAAGGTTGGAAAGCTTCTAGTTTCATTCTGTCCCTAGACATGGCTTGTATTGTTGTGTAGTTAGCAGCTGACTTGACAGTCTTGACTTGGAGGATCGAGGCTAGGTACGCTAGACCAGCCGTGCTATAGCGGCGGCCATGTTATAGCTGGGTTTGTTGGTATGCAAAATTGCCCTGACTTGGATCATCTGCTAGCGGAGATACGATCCCGGACCCTACGCTACCCTGCCTTGCCTTGCCTTGCCTTGCCTTACCTTGTGAAGCTCCTCCACTTGCAAGGTAGAGGTAACCACTCTTTTTTCCTCAGACTCAACTCAACTGAGGAGCTGTGACTTCTTGTCTGTACTGTACTGTACTGTCCTGTCCTGTACCTATCCGTATTCGATCTGATTTAATTCCGTCTCTTCTCTTCTCGCCTCGTCTCGTCTTCTCTTTTCTCCTCCTCGTCCCCTCCCTCTTAATCCCTCTCTCTCTCTCGCTGTTCTCTTCTCTTTCCCACTCTCTTTTGGCCATGGATGTTCGTCGAAGACATATTTCCTTGCGCGTTCTCGATATCTTTTCTATATTCCAGTATTAATAACAATCTCACGATATTATCTGCTTCTCTCCTCTTCAACGTACATAAACAGCTGGCGGCCCCCAACTTGATCTCGCTTTAATATCCCCTTGTCGATCCTTCTACCGAGCTCTCCTCAAATGTCCCGTTACGATCCCGATCGTTCTTCCATCACAGCTTCTTCTGCGACTTCAAAGAGCGATATGGCACAGTCAAACGATGGCCTGCCCAGGATGAACCGCCTCAGGGTGGATGATGGAAGTCCTGCTGAGGACGATGACGATTACAGCGATACGACGTCCAATTACTCGACCATCTCCGAAGACACACTCCCCCTGATTCGCGAATATGGGCATACCTACCACGGGTCTGGCCAGCTCCTCACGCCCAATGATGCTTCTGAGGCGCATCGCTTGACCGTCCAGCATGAGCTCTACCAATTGTGTCTCAACGGTAGCCTTGCCGATTCGAAATTGCCGATTGATCAATATACTCCCGAGGACCCGATGGAGATACTGGATGTTGGTGCTGGTACGGGAATATGGGCTTGCGATATGGCGAAACGGTATCCCCAGGCCAGCATACTCGGTATCGATTTGAGCAGCGCATTGCTACCCGAAGATGTCCCTCCGAATGTCACCTTTGAGATCGCCGATGCTACAGAGACTTGGCCGAACCGCACATACGATTTTATACACATGCGCAGTCTAGCTGGTGGTGGTGTCCGCGACTGGAACGCTCTGTTGTCCGAAGCCTACGAGCACCTCAACCCCGGCGGGCAGATCGAAATAGCAGAGATCCGACCCCATTTCTTCGACGCCGATCCCGAACACGTCGATGCCGAATCAGGAGAAAAAGGGGAAGTCGGCGCGGCCTGCAGAGAGTATGAGAAGATATTCGAGGAGATGTGCATCAAACTCGGCATCGACTGCGATCCCATACCCAGAGTCCCTGAAATCTTAAACACCCTGGGGGCCGATCTCATCCGAGTCCGGGTAGATTGGCTACCGATACAGAATTGGGGAAGTGACCCGGTCACCCAGCAGAAACGCAAGGCCCTGGCGGAGATGGTCGAGTGCGGTAGGCGAATTGCGATCTGAAACATCAAGTAACACACGCTAATCTGACTTGGACCAGGTATAGAGAACTGGACATTAAGGTTATTCGGACTCGGAGGGTGGGACGAGAAAGCGACGCGGGCTTTGCTTGATCGTGTTAAAGAAGAGATCAACGACCCCATGCTTCGCAGTTTAGGGAAAGTGTAAGTATTCTTTAAACTGATGCGTGTGTCCGCGGCTAACTTTGATAGGACGTTTGTCACGGCCCGAAAGGAAATCGCCAGCGGCAAATAGGTTTTTAAGGAATAGGCATAGAGATGTGCATATATCGGAGTTTGGGTCATCACGGCGTCAAAGGCATTGTGTCTGGGGCGGATGTCAGGAAGAATCGGGAATGGTGCAAACCAATGAGCTCGGGGAGTATGCCCCGCGATGGGAAATGGATACCATATGGAACATATAGGCCATGGATTGGGTTATGGAGGAGATTGGCCGAGGTGATTCAAGCCAAGTCAAGTTGCTGGGGACATGAACCGCTGAGCGAATGGAGTCGATAGCTCAAGCCTAGGATACAGTACAAGGCATCGGACGGGACAGAGGAACGTGTCTACGAACATTGGCCACCGTTTTAGCGGTTACAGGCTGGGACGAGTCAACCGCACGATGAGGGAGATGTAAGTTGTCAAAGGTATATTCGTCTATCAGGATGACTCCTGATACTTGATCATCTCACTTGGTATGCACTCACTTCACGCATATCTCATGCTACAGAGATGCCCACAGTACGCCCCATGTACCCGTACAAAACAGATCAAAAGAGAACAGAACAACTCCAGATATCCAAATCAAACAGTTTCGATATATCGCTTCATTTCCCTGTGATTTGTCAGTCAAGCGAACTAGTAGTCATGAGAAGGAAGGAAAACTTACCAATCAGTCACTGCCTCGTCATATAAACGGACCTCGTGCTCTCTTGTACCGCCAAAGTGCTCCACGAAATCATCGCCAAATACTTCTCGTGCAATGCTACCCTTGTCCATGAAGCGCACTGTAGCCTCCTTAAGACTCTTGGCTAATCTCTCACCCGGGTCAGCGTCACCACCGACATCCTGGCCCATCGCAAGCGGAGGCGTAGGAATCTCAAGCTTCTTCTCAACACCGCGCCATCCACAGCCGAGAATGGCTGCGAGGACGAGGTGTGGGTTTGTGTCTGCGCCGGGAACTCGGACTTCGAAGCGTGTCGCTGAAGGTTTGGGTGTGATTAGACGAACAGACGCGGCACGGTGCTCTAAGCCCCATGATACAGTAACTGGCGCCCAGAAGTTCTCGACGAGACGCTTGTAGGAGTTGATGGTTGGTGCGAGGAGGGGCATGATGTCAGGAAGACCGACGAGGAGACCAGCGAGGAAATGTCGTCCCATGTCAGAAAGATTCTCGATATCGCTCCACTTGGCATTCTCATCCTTGGTCTCCCTCGCGAACAAATTCTTGCCATCCTTATCAACGATGGAAACATGCATGTGCCCGCTGTTTCCAGGCAGGCCCTGTTTCGGCTTGGCCATGAAGCACGGCGTGATGCCGTACTTTGTGCTCACGCTCTTGACGACGTACTTGAAGAGTGCCGCACGGTCAGCCATCTGCGCGATCTCGCCGAACTCGAGGGCGGCCTCGAAGACGCCGGGCCCGGACTCGGTGTGCCAGCCCTCGATGTCGCAGGAGAACTTGGCGCATGTGTTGAAGACGTCGTAGTAGTATTCTTGGTTATGGACGGGGCGGGTGAGGGAGTAGCCGAACATTCCTTCTGTTAGGGCGGGGAGTTGGTGAGGGGGGTTCTGTTGGAGATATGCGGCTGGGGAGGAAGATGCAGGGTCGGGGTTTTTGAATTGGTAGAACTCATACTCAGCTGCGCTTGTCAGTATGAAAGCCCAAGTTTAGCAGTGAAGAGGGAAACATACCGCCTGCCATAGCGCCATACCCATGCTCCTTCAGCTTCTCAAGCTGCGTCTTGACCAGACCTCTGGGACAAGCACAAATAGGCTTCTTGGTGTCGGGATCTAAAAAGTCCACCAAAAACAGGGGAACGTCATCTTCCCATGGAATCCTCCTAAAGGTAGACAGATCTGGAACGGCGAGGAGATCATGGTATCCATTCTCAGCGTTTGAGATCTTGAGCTCGCGGATATATGTACGATCGTGCATATCCCAGCCAAAGATGACGGAGCAGAAGCCAAAGCCGGCTTCAGCGACGGAGAGGAACTTCTTCTTGGATACTAGCTTGCCGCGCAGGATGCCGTCGACGTCTACGCCTGCGAGCTTGACCATGTTGTCATTTTGGAGGAGCTGGGGGAGGGAGTCGACGGTGATGGATTTAGGGTCTGGAGAAGCCATGGCGAAGGATTTGGGGGAGCAAGAAGATGGAGAGGAAGTGGTGAAGCTGTAAAGATGGAAGAATGCGCGGTATGCTATGTTATAACAAAAAGATATTCACTTGCAACGGTGGAGTTGAGGTCAAGCCGTTGAGAGATGCGCGCGGTCCAAGAAGATCAACAATGATGAATGCGGGGAGAAGACGACCAAGATTAGTAGATAGATACTGTAGTATTTGAGATTACAGAAAGAGGGGGAGTGAGACAAGTAAAAACTATAAACAGGTTTGTATCAACTGGGACTGGGACTTGGACTTGGAATATGGGCAGCGCGGCTACGATAAGACGAATGCGACGATAAGACAATGCATGCTTCAGTGACGTATGTAGATGAGCGAACCGAGTGGGGAGCTGTGATGTTCGGTGCGCGATGCAGGGCTAGAGCCAATCGGGCTTAACCTTAGCAGCGGGGGGCTTATCTTGGCTGGGACTCGAGGCTTTAGTGGGAGCAGGGCCTGGAATAGCTTCATTGCCGCGCTGAGAAACGTGGAAAGCGTCAACGAACCCCGCGATCTAGATCCTGAAGCTTTGGCCACGGTTCATACATAACATGGGGTAAAATTAGTTTCAACGATACGGATGAGTCGGCGGTTCGCTTCAATCAATGCCGCGCTCCGATGTATTCTTGTCGCTTTAATTACCGTGATTGTAACCGCGCCTTGTGCGCCCTGCTGTACATGGCTGTGATAGCCGCGTGTTGTTTGGATAGTGAGATAACCGCTGTTTCTTTTGTCTCGGAGCTTTGATGTTCTCGTGACCTGACTTTGGAGAGAGCCGACATCGCTAGTGGCAGGGGTGTTGCGGCACAGCTGCAAGCTGGAGATCTGACATACCGAGAAAGGGACCCTGGATCTGACGTTTGTTGATAATGTGATAATGTTATATGAGAATCGGGAGTTGAGGTTGTGATGCTGAGGATGGAATTAATAGCTGTGACTGTATATGATGGACTAGATATGATCAACAGGGTCTAAGGGAACTAAAATTACTCATGAGATGGCATTGAACTGTGCACATTTGTTATCACCTCCAAGCTCATGTACCTCTATCAATATCACATCCTCAACTGATAAGCTCACCTCACCTCAGCCATCACGTCCCATACAAGTCGACCGAGCCACTAATACTGCACTAAACCCATCAACAGCAATCTTTAATAATAGCCGCGATGACAGCCTCCACTAACGTCCACCGCCAACCGCCAACCGCCCTCGTCCGTTGTCGGAATTATGCCATCTCCACGATCTTTCCCATGACTGGCCCACGAGCATCAGACGACCTTGCTTTTAGCTCTACCGCCCTTTTCCATTCCAGCTTATCGGAGCTTCCAGACGCTTTCGATAAGAGGGAAGCTTAGAGAATAAGTCGAGGACCCCTCTGCCCCTCATGGTGTCACCAGCCGTCAAAATCCTATATATTTTTCACGAGATACCCACCACTTCGCTTACCCATTCCCTCTTCATACAACGATTCTTCATTCTTCACTTTCTTCAGAACTTGCTTTAGATATTCACAATGGGTCGTCTCGCTGGAAAGAACGCCGTCATCACTGGTGCTGGAGGGTATGTTTTCTTTGTCCTGTTGTGGTGCATGATGATACTGACGATCACAGTGGCATTGGTCTTGAGACCTCAATTCTCTTCGCCAAGGAGGGCGCTTCAATCCTCATGTCCGACATCTCTCAGCCTGCTCTCGAAAAGGCCGCCGCAAAGGTCAAGCAGCTCGTCCCCGATGCTCCCCGCGTCGAGATTCTCGTACGTCCAATGCCCCACCACTTCACTTTCCCAACAGCAGTACTGACTCGCAACAGAAAGTCGACGTCTCCAAGGAATCAGAGGTCCAGGCCATGATCGAGTCCCTCGACTCCTGGGGCGGCATTGACGTCCTCTTCAACAACGCCGGCATCATGCACGCCCAGGACGACGACGCCGTCAACACCCCCGAGAACATCTGGGACCTGACACACAACATCAACGTCAAGGGCGTCTGGTTCGGCTGCAAGCACGCCGTCCTCTCGCTCCGCCGCAACAAGAAGACCAAGGCCTCCATCATCAACACCGCCTCCGTCGTCGCCCTCGTCGGCGCCGCCACCCCCCAGCTCGCCTACACCGCCAGCAAGGGCGCTGTCCTCGCCCTCACCCGTGAGCTCGCCATGGTCCACGCCCGTGAGGGCTTCAGGTTCAACAACCTTTGCCCTGCGCCGCTCAACACACCGCTCCTGCAGGACTGGCTCGGTGATGATAAGGAGAAGCGTCATAGACGTGAGGTTCACTTCCCTATGGGGCGCTTTGGTGAGGCTGTTGAGCAGGCGCAGGCTGTTTTGTTCTTGGCGAGCGATGAGTCTAGCTTTGTCAATGGGCATGATTTTGCTGTTGATGGTGGTATGACCAAGTGTTATGTTACTGCCGAGGGACCTGCGCATCCTCCTCCTGAGAACAATGCTACCAAGGACTCGTTGTAAGGGGAAAAGAGAGGGAGAGTGTGTAAGCTGGAAGGATTTCTATAGTAACGATTAGTATGATTCAATAATGAAATAAATTACCCTATCACAAAACAGTAATCGTGTCAACAGTCACTTGCGATGATCCTGGCTGATCATATACAATATCATTCGTAATATATTCATCAATATATAAAACAATACCCAAACTCCGGCACATGCTTTTCCTTCTCTTAGCCTCCCTCTAATGGAACTGTCCCTCGGTGTTTCCCTCTCCCATACTCTTACTGCTTGAGCTTCCACTCTGAATAGCTCCCAGAATACCGTCAATGTAGCTTGCGCCACTCCACTTCTGATGCGTCAAAACATCACACTTAAGATCCTTCTCACGGCGTTGCACAATATCAACATATGCCTTCATACCATCCTTCTTGAACTCACGCGATAGCTCAGTTGTGATGGTAGCGTTGGAGTGCAGACCAGCAAGAGAAATAAGCTGAAGAACGAATCCCTCGCGAGCAATGTCCCAGATGAACGACTTGAGTGTCTCATCGGTGAAACCGTGGGCCATCCAGTTGAACGAGGGAGAGAGGTTGTACACGAGTCCCTTGCCAGGGTTGACCTCGCGAACAGCGCGGCCTAGCTTAGTGGCTACCTCAACGTTGGGGTCGCCTGTCTCAACCCAGAGAAGGTCCGCGTAGGGACTGAACGCAAGAGCGCGCTTGGTAGCCGCTTGCATACCAGCGCGGTAATGGTAGAATCCTTCGCGGGTACGGGGAACGTCCCAGTTGAAGTAGACAGGCTCCTTGGTGTACTTGTTTGCAAGGCCGCGACGGCGGGAGATACCCATGTCGTGGTCCTTCTCAGTCTCGGCGAGATACTCGTCGATCTTGGCTTGTGAAACGCCCTCCTTCTTCATGTGTGCGACAGCAGCCTCGTCAAAGGTGACGAGCTTGGTGTTCTTGACCCACTGGGCTTCAAAAGCATCGATCTCAGCGCCGACAGCACCCTTGGCCTCCATGGCCTGGATGGTCTCAGCGAGAGGTTCAATGGAAGCGTCCGAAACACCGAGAATGAACTCGTGGTCGCGCACGTCGATGGCAGACGAGAGAAGCTTGCCAGACTCAGAGTCCGTTCGTGCAATGACGAGGTTCTCACAGCCCATGACATCCCACTGAAAGCGCGTAGCAACAAGACGGTTGATGTGCTCTCCAATAGGAACAAGAACCTTGCCCGCCAGATGACCACACTTCTTTCCACCATGGAGCTGATCCTCAAAGTGAACAGCCGCAGCACCATTCTCGGCGAACAGCTTGGCGAGCTTAAGAACAGCAGACAGACCACCGTGGCCAGTATCACCGTCTGCAATGATAGGGCGGAGGTAGTCAACGTATGGTGTCTTTGTGCGCTCCTCGGCTGTCATCTTGCGACGAAGATCCCACTGCTTGCGGTCGTGCATGTTCTGCGCCTTGGCTAGACGCTGGACTTGGTTGGGAACGGTGTTGTATGGGTAGTCGCCGAAGTCGGGGGATACCTCGTTGGTAGAGGTCAAGAGAGAGGAGCAGGCCCAGCCTGAGATGTAGAGAACTTCTTGGTGAGGAGCTTGTTGGGTCATTTGGACAGGATCAATTGCGCCCACTACAAATCGTTAGCTAGATCTCCAGGCTTGTACTGCGGAAGACTTACTGGTGTGAATAGGCTCGCCCTTGGCCACGCGCTCTTTGATCAGATTAAACAGCTTCTGCGCCATAACAGAGCTAGGATACTGAACCTTCTGCGTGCCCCTCTTGGTCGCAACATCCTCCGCACTATACGGCCTCTTGATACCCTGATATCTCGGCGAAGCCCACCACGCCTCAATCTCCTTCACAGTAGCTTCATACAGCCGATCCTCCGCCTCGCCGGCCTTTTGCGACTCCGGCAGAAGCTGGAATGCATCGGCGGGTTGTGTAGCGTGCGTGCTGAGCTGCGACATCCTTGCGACGGGGGTGGTGGATATGGCGCGGATGGCGAGGAGGGGTGCTACGCTTCGGGGCTTGGAAGCGGAGAGGAGGCGCTGGGGAGCTCGGGTTGATAGTCTGCGCAACATTTTGGGTGTTGTTGTGAGGAAGTGAGAGGGAGGAGGAGGGAAAGTTTTGGTGGTGAAAGAGGTAGTGGTGGTGGGTAGATCGGGAATAACGGGTAGTGGGTGAATAATAAAGTCGAGCACTTGCGGAGGATGATCTGAAGCCCGTGATAGCTGCAAGACCAGCCAGCACCCACCAAGACAACAGAAATAATTAACAACAGTCCCTTTGTTAAATCCAGATCGAAGTCAAGATAATCATAACTTTTATAAAGACAATCATAATCTTTATATTAATCTAAAATAATTATTGTATCTTGCCCATCATGGCAAGATAAAACCCCCAACTCGATGACCGACCGGTTACCGACCAACAGCTCTGTAACCGAGCAGACCAAAAATTATACGTCTCTTATAAATGCTTGACAAAAAGCAGCTTACAACTTGGAGACTCATCGCATGTCAGCAAAGCCTTGGTTAAGACGAAGCATTGCCGACGAATTGGCCAATGAGTGAGCGCGTACGGTAAACAGTCGTGGAGCTGATTGGCTGAGATGCATGTTTGAGCCGTGGCATTCAAGTCGGTTCATGGCGGGTTTCCTCGGTTGGAGTCGCCATGATAACCGTGGGAATTGTCTTCAACAGATGACTTTTGGTGGACAGTACAGCATGTTTTCTCTGCCTGATTGAATCTTGAGGGCTACTGCAGCCTCCTCTATTCTATAGTGCATTGTTTCTACTTATCAGCATATCGTCAAACCGTCGTCTTCTCCGCATTCACTGCGTCATAGCTGTTCTGCTCAACCCCGCATGACAAAATAAACGTGTAAACCACCATCAGCAGCTCTCGTTGCATGCCCCCGCTCCCCCGGCTGTTACCCCAGATTCAACCCCACCTCCCGCTTCAGCTCGTTTACCACTGGGAACCCTCGGCCCAACTCCCTCCTCATACTTGATCTCTTCTACTCCTCATATTTGATCTTCTTCTTTTTTTTCTTTCTTTGCTCCAATCCTCTCTGTATCCCCTCATTTCACCCTCACAATGGCTCTCAACTTGACATCTTCCCGCAGGGCTCTGGGCTCCCTCAAGGTAAGCTTCTAAGCTGACTTACATGTGATAAAAAAACACCAAAGCTCACACACTTTGACAGCCCCTCACCCGTGCCGCTTTCTCAGGTGTCCGCGGCTATGCCACCGCAGAGCCTGATCTCAAGGCCACTCTCCGGGAGGCCATCCCCGCCAAGCGGGAGCTCCTCAAGAAGGTCAAGGCGCACTCCAACAAGGTTCTCGGCGAGGTCAAGGTCGAGAACACCCTCGGTGGCATGCGCGGTCTCAAGGCCATGGTCTGGGAGGGTTCTGTCCTCGATGCCAACGAGGGCATTCGCTTCCACGGCCGCACCATCAAGGATTGCCAAAAGGAGCTCCCCAAGGGAAAGACAGGAACTGAGATGCTCCCTGAAGCTATGTTCTGGCTCCTCCTCACTGGTCAGGTTCCCTCCGTGAACCAAGTCCGCACATTCTCCCGCGAACTCGCAGAGAAGGCGCAGATTCCCCAGTTCATCTCAAAGATGCTCGATGACTTCCCCAAGGATCTTCACCCCATGACACAGTTCGCCATGGCTGTTTCTGCGCTCAACTACGAGTCCAAGTTCGCCAAGGCCTATGAGCAGGGTCTTAACAAGGCTGACTACTGGGAGCCTACCTTTGATGATTGTATCTCGCTGCTTGCTAAGCTTCCTACCATTGCTGCCAAGATCTACCAGAATGCTTACCGTGGTGGTGGTGCTCTGCCAGCTGAGGTCGATCTTGAGCAGGATTGGTCGTACAACTTCGCTGCCATGCTTGGCAAGGGTGGAAAGGAGAATGAGAACTTCCAGGATCTCCTGAGACTTTACCTTGCTCTTCACGGTGATCACGAGGGTGGTAATGTTTCTGCTCATGCCACTCACTTGGTTGGAAGTGCTCTGTCGGATCCTTTCCTGTCTTACAGTGCCGGTCTCCAGGGTCTCGCTGGACCTCTTCACGGGTAAGCACCTCTCTCTCCTCATATAGAAACTCCACTAACATGCCATAGTCTCGCTGCCCAGGAGGTTCTCCGATGGATCATCCAGATGAAGGAAGCCATCCCCGCCAACTACACCGAGCAAGACGTCAACGACTATCTCTGGTCCACCCTCAACTCGGGCCGCGTCGTGCCAGGCTACGGCCACGCCGTCCTGCGCAAGCCCGACCCCCGCTTCGAAGCCCTCATGGACTACGCCGCCGCGCGTCCCGAGATCGCCAACGACCCCGTCTTCCAGCTCGTCGAGAAGAACAGCCGCATCGCCCCCGAGGTCCTCAAGAAGCACGGCAAGACCAAGAACCCCTACCCCAACGTCGACAGCTCCTCTGGAGTTCTGTTCCACCACTATGGCTTCCACGAGACGCTGTACTACACTGCTACATTCGGTGTTTCTCGCGGTCTTGGACCTCTGGCCCAGTTGATCTGGGACCGAGCTCTGGGTCTGCCTATCGAGAGACCCAAGAGCATTAACCTTGAGGGCATTCTTAAGCAGGTTGAGGGTCAATAAAAGGAGAGATACCCAGAGAAAAAGGTGGAATGATCATATAAGGCCTTTTTACATGTATATAGCGTCGTGACAGAGTAGCCTATGATTGACGATTTGCTTGACCAACCCTTGTCTTCAAGATTGTGATGTCTGTGATCGCATGTCTCATTAGTCTAATTCTCACTGCCCTCTTCACTATGCTAGTCTATGGTCTTCTAACATTCTGTCTATGCCAGCACTTTCTCCAAATGATCAAAGTACAAATCATCCCTCAACGCCTTGCCATTAACAAGCCCCTCATACGGGAATGGACTCTTCTCCCCCGTCTTCACATATCCCCTTCTAACATACCACTCAATCAACTCCTTCCTCGTCCAAATAACCCACATGGTCATGATCTTGGTTCCCCAATATCTGACTGCATAGTTCTCCGCATACCCAAGCACCTGCTTCCCAATACCACCAGCCTGGAGTTTCGGCGATACGGCAAAGAGGCCAAAGTAAGCGCGCTCAGAGTCTTTTTGGACAACTTCGCAGCATGCGACGAGGCGGGGATCGCTATCGCCTTCTGGTGTTGACGTTCCTGATGAGGAGGGGGAGCTTGTGAATGCGAGGATGACTGCGCCGGCGGGGTCGGTGATTTTGGCGAGGAGATCAGTGGAGGATATGCGCTCGTCTGCGAGGAGGTCGGCTTCTGTTGTCCAGCCTGCGCGGGAGTCGGGGCCGCGGTAAGCGGAGATTATGAGAGCGCGGAGAGGGGTGACATCTTGTGGCGTTGCGGGGCGGAAGGTGAGAGACATTGTGGGTGAGTAAGAGTGTGATTTGTGAATAGCTTCAATTGACGTGAGGTGAGATGTTGTTGCACGCTCGTAGCTTTGAGAGAAAAGGACACTTCAGTTGAGGTAAGTGTATGGCTAATGAGTCAACAGTTGACTAGGAATGCTTGCTTGCTTCAATTGAGGGCTAGAAGAGATGTATGAGGTTGAGAGAGAAGTTGTCCGAGATCAACTGGGCTTCTCGAAATATTTAAAATATTGAGTTGAGCTCCGATACAGGAGGACCCTTTTCTGTTAATCTTGAACTGCGTCGGCAGTTTGCAACAGTCTCTGTCGCATACGCCCTAGAAACGACTCAATTGACATTTTGCCATCCAACGTCAAGCCATGCGTCGTTTAACTTTGACAAAACGGGAGTCCATGTGGATCAGTTCCCACCATTCACGGTTCTATGAGCTATCCCGTTTTGTCTATTCTATACGACAGCCCTACGGCACCTGTCTTGGTGATGAACTTGTATGGATCATTTGTTCAATACCACGTCAACTGATTATCAATCTGAACCGATCGCGGAGATTTATAATAAAGTTCAGCGTCAGTGTCAAGTTACAATGCATCTCAATTGATCAACGCCAAACCTGCTATATAAATATCCCTGTTCCTGTGTAGGTTTTCTACAGTATATATAACTTCAACCAACAAAAGTGTGTATATGCCATTACAAAAAAAATGAAAATAAGAAATAAGAAACAGCTAAAAAGTCTGCAAAAAGAAAACACAACTCTATGTTTTTAACCCGTCTACTCTAAGCAGCATCCTGAGCCGGAACCTTTGAATACTTGGCAGCGCTGTACTCGAAGCCCTGGTTCGTCGTGTCCTCACCAGCGCGGTACGACATGAGATCGTGGTTCTCAGCGGCGGCCTTGTCGTTGGCCAGCTTGGCCTCGCTGGCACCCGCTGCGCGTTGGCGCCAGAAGTAGAAGCCTAGAGCTCCGAGGCCGACAGCTGCGGCGCCGATGCCGCCGGCGTAGATTCCTGTCTTGGTGCCGGCGGGGAGGGCCTCCCATTTCTCCGAGGTGGTCTTCTCGGGCTCCTTGAAGAGAGCTTCGTAGGCGGTCGAGTTGCCCCTGGCAGACAGTTAGTATGTGCGTTGATTGCTTGAGAGTTGGGGGGGGCTTACTTGACGATTTCGATGCTCTCCCAGCTGCCTGTCTTATCGCCGTAGATGTACTCCTTTCCGGTGCTGGCATCTTCGACGTAAACGCTCTTGACGTGCATGGTGTAAGGACCCTTTCCGTAGTCGGTATCTGTAAATTGTCAGCACAACTCAATGTCTTCAGAGACACGCAACTTACCACCACCGGCCCATTGACGAGTTCCCTCAGGCATTGTAGGATCACCGGCAGCCCAGATTCCAATGCTCAGTCTCATGGGTGTCTGAGGATAGCTATCCATATCATCCTTCGCAACGACTGTTCGCACATTCTCTCCATCAATGTACCAGTTCAGCTCATCCTTCGTCCACGTTGTCGTATAGTTATGGTAATCTTCCTGCATACCGCCCTTAACGTAGTGCCAACCCGCCTTGGTAAAGTCCTCAACACCCTTCCCGTAGTAGTTCGTCGAAGCATGGGTGTCATTAGCGCCCAGAATCTCCCAGTCGACCTCATCCAGATCGTCGCTCAGCCACATCATGGAGCTGATGATTCCAATGCCGGGAGCAGCCTTCATGACGAGTTCGGTGCGGCCAAAGAAAAAGTAGAAGGCGGTGCGCAGAGTAGGCGAGTCACCCTGCTTGGCGACGGTGAAGGCAGCGCCGTCGTTCTCATCGTAGGTGACGCGACCGACGTGGTTGTCCCAGTGGTCGCTGGAGGGGGTGTCGTTGAAGTGCCAGAGATGGCTAGTTCCGAAAGCCGGGTTGGGTTTGCAGTCTGTTTCGTTGAGAGGGTTGCAGTCGGAGGTTGTCTGAGCAGCCGCGAGGCCAAAGATGGCGGCCGCGGGAAGAATGTATCGCGAAAGCATGGTGATTGATCCGGGTTCAGTCTATCAAATGAGAAGAGGGAAAGTGAATGAGATGAAAAGTGAGTCGAGTCTGTCGAGATCAAAGGAGTGAATGGGTGATGAAACGAATGAAACACCCAAGGATCAAGCAATATGAGATAGACAGCGACAGTGACAGACAAGGAAAGAAGAACAACTCAAAGGAAAAGAGGAACTTGTTGATCTACCTACTCAAAGAGCATGCATGCGCATATGAATAATGAGAAGAAAAAGAAATGGAGAGAGAGGACAAGAGCGGCAAACGGCAGAAAAGGAGACAAAAGAGTACCAGTACCGAGGACCCATTCTCGCAGGCCAAGCATCCATCCATGACAGGGCCCTCAGGAGGCCATCGCCAAAACCTCTAGATCGAATGGGCCTTGGTTAATTTCAGACCACTCAGAAAGCTTACATCGAGCAGCGCCGGCGTGTCACCTACAAGGGGACATGGGACATGCGACGCGCCAAGACCTGGGCGGGAAGGGCTTTTTTACAAGGGTTCTCTCTGCTCAGCTATCACTATCTATCAGCGTGTCCATCCATGGCTTCTTCCCTGAAATTAGAACCAGGATATAGGAACGGCTAGCGGATTGGCATATCCACTTGAGGATCTTGGCTGAATTGAAATTTGAATGCCAGAGAAGCTGTTGCTAAATATGAACATGACTACTACATGGCAAATGGAACATTGGTGAGGTGAGTCGTAGATCGACAGGGGCAAAGGGGGGCGAGCGAAGTGGGATTCGTTTTATTGGCGCTTGGTGAAATGCAAGATCTGGAAATTGGGACTACTTTAGACTAATGCAGCGGGAGGCTCTGCATATTCGGTTTTAAACTTTTTGAATTCATGATAACCATAACATGAAGGGTAACTCAATTTGCACTCAAATTCTCCCAACGTCTCTCCGAACATCAGTCAATGTTTATCATGTTTCGCACACATTAATCTTGATCCTTGCATTGCGATTTAAACTACCCCATCGCAAAGGCAAGGATGGTGCGGTCAGTCATTTATCTCGGGCTATACATAGCCCACCTCGATCTCACCCTTAGGCCTTGCTGAGAATCTGGGCTCTCTTCCTCTTGGTTCCCTCAACAACTCGGTCCTCGTCGTAGATCTTCAGGACGCTGGGGTTCTTGCTGATGGCTTGAGCCCACTTGTAGAAGTTGGGGGTCTCTTTCTCGAGGCGCGAGGGGAGATTGGCTGGCAGGAGGCCGTGCTTGGCGAAGGAGAGCAGTCGAATGACGAATGGGGCTGTGAGGACCTGCTCACGTTAGTTCCATGTCTATCCAAAGGAGGGTCTTGGGCTGCGTACCTCTGCAAAGGTGAGCTTATCGCTCCCGTTAAAGTAAGGCGCCGCATTCTTGAGAAGCGGCTCAACCTCCTTGACGATGCCAGCGATGGCAGCATCCGCAGCCTGGCTAACCTCGTCCTCCGTCTTGGCCCCATAAATAGCCTTGCCGATATGCGCCTGGACCTTGCTCGAGTACGCATCGGCGAAGAAGGCCACCCGCGCCCTCGTCAACGGGCCGCTCTTGTCCGACGACGCGGGGAGGAGGTCGTTGGGATACGCATCTACGAGGAACTGGGCGACGATGGCGGACTCGGTGATGGTCTCGCCATTGTGGATGATGGTTGGGACGAGGCCGCGGGGGTTGATCTGCAGGTATTCTGGGGTTCGGGGTGTGCTGAGATCAATGATTTCCTCCTTGAAGGGGAGACCAAGTTCGGCGAGGGTGATGTGTGCCCTGTGCGCGACTGCGGGGGGAGGTCAGCGGAGTCTTTTGGGCGATATGATGAACGCGGTATACATACAAGGGCACGCGTGGTTGGTGTAGAGGGTGATGTCTGCTTGAGGTTGAGAGCCCATCTTGACAGCTGTGTTGATACGTCGAGTAGTGATTTGTTTGGTAAAGGTATTTGAAGAGAACAAATTCCTAGCGGGACTTGTAAGTCTTTTAGTAAACAACCCCGCCATTTCTCTCTGCGCGGAATTCGGAAGGGGGCAGCGAGAGCAACGATGCATTATTAATTCAATCGGCATTTCGCAATATTGCACCATCGGCTTTGAGCTACGTCCGAAGCGCGAGGAGTGGTTGCGTCATTTCGGGTGTTTGATTGATAAGGCGCGAGAGGGTGACGCATCTTGTGTAACTTTCCCTTTCGTTTGATGTTGATCTGATGCAGTGAGGCTTGAGTATTGGTGTTTCTGGTGGTGCAATTACTTCCTGATGGAGTAATTGCTGATGGGATTGATCGTCGTTAAGCTTCTGACGTGAGACGGGAGCCGGCGCCGCACTAAAGACTCTAGGGTGAGCCAAGATTTAGATGACTTGATGGCGACAGCTCGTAGAAGAGATGATGTAAAAGGTTTATTTGGGGTATTTTAGAAATCCGAGGTCCTTTAAGATTATTTCCTGACGTTAATGAGCATTTCCGACACCAATATCTTGAAATTGGTCTCTTTCATTGATTCTGCTGGGAATTGGTTGATCTGATGATGTTGGTATTGCGACACTAACGCTGAAAACTTGACTACAGGACAGTCTGCTTAGGAAGATCATCAAGTACATCCTAATAATATCTGGCAATAATATCTCGAACACTGCGGTTGGAAGTCAAGGTTTGTTTCTCTCTCAAAAACTTTGCACTGAAGTAATTCCTCGAAAGGCTGGAGCATCAAACTGCCCGCAGTTATTCACGGTCACAGGGGCATGACCAGATCCAAAGAACTTGTCATTTACCTTGTCTTTCTAAACCCCTAACATAAATTAATTATTGAACTTGTATCGAAGATCTGTTGAATATAATCAGAGGTAAACAGGCATCTGTTTCATGCTCATATGATCGCAAAGCTGTCTAAATGGGATGCGGCAGTGAAAACACCACTAACGACAACCCAAGCTACGAATTGGCACACAAACTGTCCCCATTTGCCGGCAAGCCTATCATGTCAGATAGAGTCCATGATGTTGCTTACTCCAATGAGCGAATGAGCGCGTCTGTACCGTCACCGGTGACGGTCAGCTGCATCTGGCACTGTTGGAGGCCCTCCACTGACTAAACACTGCCAGTGCTTACAACAAACAAATTCTGCTAGGCTATCAGGTGAATGGAGTAAACAAGCTGACATTTAGCAGAACCTCCTCCCTACCTGTGGAGCGCCTCAACTCTCATCCTGCACCATTTCTTCTCCCATCTTGGACGCTTCCCCATACCCTTTTGCACAAAAGCAACTTCCACTTGCATCTAACTCTCAACAGAACCAGCAACCTCAGAGGGCTTACATACCACATTTTTCTCAGAACTACCAACTACTTCCACCCTCCCCAGTGCCATGTGGCGAGGAGGGAGTCGGCGAGGAGGGAGTTGGAGAGGGGGCAGAGGAGGCATACGCCTTCCTGATCCGCGAAACGAACCGAATGAGAACAGAGACAGAAGTAAGCCATGCTTCCACTTCCAGAGAGGGCAGTGCAAGTTTGGAGACAGCTGCAAGTTCTCTCACGATATCAATAGCTCGGCTGGACAAGGTCGTGCCAGGGATAAGCCACTTCGCTCTGAAGATCTCGCAAGCCGTGAAGAGTATTACGAATGGAAGCGTCTCCTGCGCAAGGGCACACACGAGTTCGACCGCCTTGACGCGTTCCAACACGCGGATAAGCTCTGGAAAGGTGCTCTGGAAATTCTAGATGGCGATAGTCTGGAGAAACACCAAGAGCTGGCAAGAGAACTTGTCAAGGACACTTTCCACGGTCCAGAATGGATCACATACGTATCCAAGAACTCCACGTTTGCCGACAGCAATCAACTTACATGCGTCGAGAATCTTCTCAAAGTCATCACTCACCCTTCTATCAAGCCACTCTCGATCGACCCCTACGTTGGCACCATGTATGTGCTGCTGGGAGGCACCAACGGCGAACAGGGAATTGCTCTTTTGTCTCGCATGTGCAACAAACTCTTGAAATACATTCAAGCATCTGGTAGATCACCAGGCTCTACCATCAAAAGTATGATTGATGTTCTTATCAAAGCATTGCATGAACTCCTTAGCAAGGTCCAACGAGCCCAGTTCTCGGATGGAACTCCTGGACTTCTAAAGTCATTGGATGAACTTGTGAACGCGGTTGCCGAGGGGGCATCAAAGGCCGACCTGGATGGACTCAGAACTCGCCTTGAAATCATCAAGAGAGTCGTCTCTGGCTCTACTGGTCGTATTGTTACAACGCAAGATCCATCAGAGGACAGCAAGCAGGCGTCAAAGCTTGCCGCCTCTTCATTTCCCCGAGCGGTAGCAATTCCAGGCGGTCGACATGACAACGACTTTGCAGATATCTCCGATGTATCGCTTCTCCCAACCCAAGGAGAGATCACTAGTGTGCAAGAAGACTATCTGCCTTCTACCAATTTCCTCCACCCTCACGTTCTCCAAGATCCCATGCAACGATATATCGACTCCATATTTCGGCTTGTCAGACACGATACACTTGGTCCAGTGAACGATGTTCTTCGAGATGTTCTTGCCTCGGACAATGTCATGACTACCCTGTTGTCCGACAGAAATAGCCAGGCACAGGTCTACTACTCGTCGAGTGTCTCTCGTATCTTCATACATGAGAGGAGAGGCCTTGAAGCGATCCTCTCATTTGCTGCACCCGCCTACATTTCCCGAAAGTCGCCCGCAGACCAACGGGACTGGTGGCAAAGATCTCCTCGACTGGGAGAAGGCACGCTGCTATGTTTTGTTACTTCTGACGCAGAGAACGAAGATCAAAGGCTTCTTTTCGTACAAGTCACCTCCAAACGAACCGAGTCGGACTCCAACAATTCGGACATACCGAAGAGTTCTCTGGTGTCCTACCGCGATGCGCCAAGTATCACGGTGAAGCTAGCAACGCACCAGCAGAGCGACCTCAACTTTCTTGTTCAAACTTTCCGAGAGAACGTCGCGGGTGTGTTGGTCGACTTCAACGGAATCATTCCCGAGACCTTCATACCGATCCTGAGGAACCTTCAAACGATCAAGCGCGAGAACCACATCGCCTTTCAGAATTGGATTCTCCCAGCTCCCGAAGGAGTCCACCACATGCAGCCGCCGTTGTATGCTCGTAAAGCTGGGTTCATGTTCCCGCTCCGTTCCATCACAAAATACGGCAACCGCAATATTTACCTGGATCCCAACTCGAAGCCTGAACACATCAACTTGCAGGAGATCGAAGACGCGACGGGGCTTGATCATGGCCAATGTCTTGGTCTGGTCGGGGCTCTGACACGAGAGTATGCACTCATCCAAGGGCCGCCTGGAACTGGAAAGTCCTATCTCGGTGTACAGCTTGTTAGAACTTTGCTTTCTGTTAAGGAACGAGCACGCTTGGGACCAATTCTCATCATGTAAGCTACTTCAAAAGATAACAGTGTAAAAGGGACTGGCGAACTAACAAGTCTACCAAACAGATGCTACACAAACCATGCATTGGATCAGTTTCTTAAGCATCTACTCGATGTCGGAATCGACGCCATCATTCGAATTGGCGGTCGTAGTGTCGCTCAAGAACTTGATGGCAAAAATCTTCGGACTGTCAGTAGAGAAACTCCCAAGACACGGGTCGAGTCCCAGATTCTAGGTGAGGCCTACAGCAAGCAAGAATCATCTTTGAAATCTGCCACTTGTGCGTTGGGGACATTGATTAAAACCCGCAGGGGAGCGAGCTGGGAGGGATTAGAACGACACTTGCTGTTCAATTATCCTTTGATTTACCGCCAGCTGGGTCGGGTGGACGATGAAGGTTTCGAGATGGTCAGCAAGGATCCTCTCAAAACCTGGATGGGAATCCGACCTCCGCCAACAACAGACTGGCAAACGTCTATAGAAGACATCATAAATCTCGCAGAGGAGAGCGTTCATCTACTTCCACCAGCAGAGCGTTGGATTCTTGTGGAACACTGGCTCGAAGAACTTCAAGACAACCAGCTTGATATGCTGTACGAAGCTCTTGACGACTTCGATGACAACCGCAAAGCCATATACCGAACACACGATGCTGTCGATGAGCGAACTCTTACTAGAGCTGATGTCATTGGAATTACTACAACTTCTTTGGCTGGGCGTATCGAGTTGTTGAGAAATTTGAATTTTAAGGTTGTTCTGTGCGAGGAAGCGGGTGAGCTGAAAGAGTCAGATGTCATCTCTTCCCTCCAGTCCGGCGTTCAACACTTCATTCAAATCGGCGACCATCGACAACTCCGACCACAAATCAACAACTTCAATCTGAGCCTCGAATCAGCGTCGGGAAGGTACTGGCAGCTGGATCGTAGTCAATTCGAGCGACGGGCTGTTGGTGAGCCTGGTCTTGCACCGGCGCCATTTGCCCAACTCAACGTCCAGCGCAGAATGAGGCCCGAAATATCGCAGCTCATCCGAAGAGTCTACCCAAATCTCGAAGATCACAGGAGTGTCACTGATCTTGAAGATGTCGTCGGCATGCGAAAGAACTTGTTCTGGCTTGACCACAATCATCCAGAGGACGCTGGGGGTGATGGAACCCGTGTCAAGTCGCACAGCAACATTTGGGAGACCGAGATGGCGACAGCGCTCGTTCGCCATCTTGTTCGACAAGGAGAGTACAAAACTGAAGACATCGCGCTTCTCACTCCTTACACTGGACAGCTTCAGCAGCTCCGGGCAGCTCTAGGCAAGGATTTCGAGATTTGTCTGAGTGACCGCGACATGAACCAGCTTGCACTAGAAGGATTCGAAGATGACTCTGCGCCAAATGGCGGTGACAGAAAGATGATTGAGAAGAAGCAACTCCTTCAAACCATCCGCCTTGCCACGGTCGACAACTTTCAAGGCGAGGAAGCCAAAGTCATCATCGTGTCCCTGGTTCGAAGCAACGCACAGCGCAAAGTGGGTTTCCTTCGAACAGAGAACCGAATCAACGTTCTTCTCAGCCGCGCCAAGAATGGAATGTACTTGATTGGGAATTCTGAGACGTATCTGAATGTCCCGATGTGGGCTGATGTTCACAAGCAGCTCTATCTGGCTGATTGTGTTGGTAATGAGATTGAACTGTGTTGCCCTCGCCACAAAGACACCCCTCTAAAATGCTCTGAACCAGCAGACTTTGCTTCGAAGAGCCCCGAAGGTGGCTGTACTTTGCCTTGTTCCCGACGACTCGAACCATGCGGCCATCAATGCCAGGCACGTTGTCATTCAGAGACGCTGCATGATGCATTCTCTTGTCAGCAACCTTGCCCTCGCATTCGAAAGACATGCGATCACGAATGTCAAAAGCTTTGCGGCGAAAGATGTGGCCCTTGCATGGTCAAGGTCTATGATATTCAACTTCCGTGTGGCCACATTAAGCAGACACTTAGATGCTACCAGACACTCTATTTGGCATCAGTTACTTGCGATACCCAAGTTGAGAAGACTGTAGCCCACTGCGGCCACTCTTTATCTGTTCAGTGCTCTACTGACGTTGACTCCAAAGGCTTTGGCTGCCCCCAGCCTTGCTCTTACATACATCCGTGTGGCCATCAATGCACTGGAACTTGCTGCAGATGTCGTGATGGAGACGGCGAAGTGGCGCATCGGAGCTGCAGAAAGGTTTGCGATCGACCTTACGGCCCTTGTAACCATCGGTGTACTCATATCTGCCACGATGGGAGTCCATGCAATTCATGTCAGGCGCCTTGTGAGGTATGTTTATTATACATTGGCAGTGAGTAAGATGATGAAACTGATGTCTTTTAGGTTCGATGCCCACACTCTGCCTGCCCTTCGCCTTGCAACAAGGCGTGCGCTCCATGTATCGAGAAATGCACTTGGGCTTGTCCCCATCAAGGATCCTGTTCGATGCCATGCTCAGCGCCATGCGACCGCCTCCCTTGTGATGAACGATGTACCAGAATACTTCCCTGCGGTCACCAATGCCCAAGTTTCTGCGGAGAAGACTGCCCTACTGGTTATTGTCAGGAGTGCGGTGACAAAGGTGACGAGCGGGTTGATCTGCTGGAGTTCCTATCCTATGACGAGGTTGATCTAGATGAAAGCCCGATCGTGGTACTCAGCTGCGGCCACTTCTTCACTGGAGAAACCCTTGATGGCTTGGTAGGTTTGGATGAGGTCTATGTAAGAGACAGAGAGGGGAAGTTCAATGGCTTGAAGGATATTTCTGGGTCTCTGATGAGCAACGTACCCTTCTGTCCAGACTGTAAGCGATTGATTCGACAATTCGCAACCAAGAGATACAATCGACTCATCAACCGAGCCGTCATGGACCAGATCTGCAAGAGATTCATGATCACAGGACGAGGGCAACTTGATCACCTCGAACAGCAACTTCAGACTCTCGAAGACATGCTTGACTCCACTCGTAAGACCTATACACTCAAATATGGGGTTGGGGTACTACCCAAGAAGAGATACGAGGGGCTGGACAGACTCACGGCCGTGAGCAAGGATCTTGTGAAGACTATGAATGAAGAACACCAGCCTACCAAAGTCCTCCTTGATGCGATCGCCACTTCTCGCGCCAAGGCCACGGGTGATTCGGTGTCTATCATTCGACAGATGGAAGCCTTGAGACTCTCGCCACCAGCTTCTGACAGCCAAATTGTCCTGGGAGCAGACCTGGCCGTGATCAAGTCCCTGGAAATAAAGCTCAAAGATTTCATTACTCTTCTCGGAAACTGGAAGGGTACGGCTGGCGGTGACTTGCTCCAAGGATGGATTGAAGAACAAGCTGTTCCATCAATGCCCAAATTACTACACTCCTGCGAGAAGCTTATTGAACAAGCCAAACAAGCCAAACTCCCTCGGATCGTCGTTGCGGCAACTTTGGCATTTGCTAGAGTTTCTCAGCTGTTCGCCTGGAGGTCAAAGGCCGCTGACAAGCCTTCAGATCAGAAGTCTGAGGAAAAGAACTCAGAGACTATTGAGGACCGAATGAAGGCTGCCCGAAAACTTCTCAATGATGCGCTTGAGCAGTGTTCCCAGATCGGGAATAGCGATGATATGAAGGAGCGAGTCCAGGCGATGCTTCGACTTCTAGAACCTCGTTACGAAGAAGTGACACCCGAGGAGTTGGCGTTGATCAAGAGTGCCATGGTGGATGGCAGTGGTGGCATAGCTACTCACTCTGGTCACTGGTATAACTGTGTCAACGGGCATTCTGTGAGTTCTAATGCCGACCTTTGCGATGTTTGCTAACCAGATTCCCAGTTCGCGATTGGAGAATGCGGAATGCCAATGGAGGAAGCTCGATGTGCCGAATGCGGTGCGCCAATCGGAGGCCGAAATCACCAGGCGGTGGATGGAGTAACTCGCGCTCAGGACATGGAACGATCTTGATTGTTGGATACAGCCTTTTGGTGCGAAGCTTGGATGGATGGATTAGAAAGATACACCAGGTTTTGTGTCGTGTCCCTGGGCTTGGACAGTCAGATCTTGGTACGGGAGATCAGTCATCCTTGGGAAATTGTCCTTGGAACATGTATTGGAAACGGTTTCAGCATTATTGAATGCTATAGATCTTGAGTAGGCACCTGTATGTAGGGAAAATGTATTGAGTCTTGTAAACTAAGCTCCCTGGCGAAAGTGATAACTGAACCACGTATCGTGCACTTGGGCTATTAGCTTCCGTTGCGTATTACTAGCGAATTGGCACGGGGCAAGTAGAAGGTTTTTTTTGAAAGCCCTGCAGCAAGCATTTTGATGTTTTGAAAAGTGAATTGCTCAAACTAGAACGCTACTTCTTAACTCCTTGATAGCTCTATCGTGTACTTGTGCTTTTCCTCTCGTACAGTCATAATACAGAACAATATTACTCATACATGCCAATAACTCCGGTGCTCTTTTGCTTAGGTAGATATTTAATATCCATGGCCTGTAAATCTGTCAGCGTCAAGTTCTACCACACATCATCAATGATACTTACGTCCAAGAGACCGTCCCATCTTGGACATCTCCTTAGCCTGCGTCTGCTTAACCTTAGCCCTCCTCGAGTCCTCCTTCGCCTCAACCTCCAAGCGCTTAACATGCTCCCTAGCCTCCCTCACACTGAGTCTCGCCTCCTCCAGCGCACGATCAGCCTCGCGCTCCGCCCTCTCAGCATCCTGAACTCGCTCTCTGGCCTCAAGAACAGCAGGGTCGTGCTCGTTGCGGTTTCCGCCTAGACAAGAAGCCACCGTTAGAGGTACGACGAGACGGGGAGCGGGATGAGGAACGAGAGTGTCGGCGGTCGTAGGAGGAGGCTGAGCCGCGGGAGTGGCGGTGGTGGGAGGATGTGGATGTTCGTGTGGAGGTGGGCTCGTGGCGGGATGAGGAGGAGAAGAGGCCGTGCTTGCGGGGGGGTTCCTCGCGGATTGGCTCTGGGGAGGGTTCACGACGACCAAAGAGACCCATGATGATGATTTATAGTGATGTGTTGTAAGTGTAGTGTAGTGTAAGTGTAGGTTGATACCGTGTAAGTGGTAGTGGATATCGTGTAAGTGGATGTGATCAGTGTAAGTGAAGAAGTGGATAATCTGGAGAATACAAAAGAAGCTTTTCACAAGAATCTGGGCGTCTCTTGGCCTCTATTTCTATCTTTTCCCATCCCTACCAGTGATGCCATTCCCAACTACGATCGCCAAAACTTCAAACCTGCTTTATTACCGTGACGTCAATCCATGCGCGCAGGGTACAGTACTGTAGCAAGGGTCCAGCCAATCACGATGTGGAGATGACGGTATCAGTGATGACATTCACAGCTTGAGCGTGAAATTATTGGTGTAAGAAAGATGATCAGTTATGATGATGCATTGATGCCTCTGATATCATACAGCTGCTGGAAGGAATGTAACACGTTTGCCAAGATATCCGAATTCCGGTGTCGACGTTGCAGGCTTGACTTAGAGTTTTTCAACGGTTACACTCCGCAACTTAATTGACTGCCTTCATCAATCTCATACAGTAGCCTGCGATCTCTGTAGATCTCTGATCTACAGTCCATCCTCAATGCTTGGCTTCACCTTCTGTTGATATCTCGTCGTGATCCCTCATCAGCGTGGCTGTGCACTTTTGCCCCTCAAGTCTCGGCACATTGCGTACATTGGTCTCACCAGCCAGAATCAGAATCATCTCACCAAGAATGCGCTAAGTTCACAATTGAAGAGACAAAACAGATGCCGTGGGATGTACTAATCCGGTAGACATAAAAAATAAAGTAGTTGTAGCTAGAGCGTGATAAAATGACTTCTTCGTAGTCTACTCCTCCTGCTAATTTGCCTCGCATTCCGAGCGCAAATAGCCTGTAAATGGTAAAATAGCAGAAAAACAACGCAGAACACCGGATTCCCTATGTGCTTCATGCCGCACGGTATATACAGTAAAAATACCCATAGCGGGCCAAAAATAACCATTGGAGCCGAATAGAGCCACATCCCTGCTTCGGTCGATCACATTCGATGGATGACAGGTTGGTCTTCGTATTCGATATTAAGCGCTCGTATCGTATCATGTTCACATAACAGTGCACCCGCCCTCCTCACGATCCTTCTTGACGCTCAGCGCGACACGCGCCGCCTCGGTGAAGGCCTCGTTGACACCTCTGTTCTTCATGGCGGAGCACTCGAGGTACCGGAGGGCGTTTATGCGGCGCGCCACCTCGAGGCCCTGGTCGTAGTTGATCATGGGGCGCTTCTCGCGGGGTGGTTCTCCCGATTCGTTCTCCTCCTCCTCGCCTTGCTCGCGGAGGTCGCACTTTAGCGCTACGAGGACGAGTTTGGTGCCGGGGCAGTTGTCGGCGATCTCGCCTACCCACTTGGATTCGACGTTTTCGAGCGAGTCTTTGCTGTCGACCGAGTAGCAGAGCATGATGAGGTCTGTGTCGTCTGCAGAGTGTCAGTCGAGTTCAGAGTTAGTATGTATCGGGGGGTAAATACCGTATGATAGGGAGCGTAATCGGTCGAATTCTTCCTGGCCTGCTGTGTCCCAGAGGGATAGCTCGATGTGGACATTATCGACAAAGATGTCTGCGTTCGTTAGTGGTGCGTGTACGCAGGAGAATCGAGTATCGTACCATGGACGTAGTTCTCAAAGACGGTGGGTTCGTAGACAGTAGGGAAGTAGCTGCAATCAATGAGCCTCTCTTTCACAATCGTTACCCTTCAAAACGTACCCTCTAGTAAAGACGTTCAACAGCGATGTCTTTCCACAAGCACCATCACCCCTAAATCAGGTCAGCGCAATGCCCTCCCATTCCTTGGGTATGTTACGCACAGCAACACCAGCTTTCGCTGCACAGTTTTGGATCCTCCACAAAGAGCAGGCATTCTGACAAATGTGATTCGAGTCGTGGGTATCTTTGTAGTTTGCAGGAGAAAAAGGGAAGAGCGTGGGCTCTTTTTCGCGTTGTTTGGAAATAAGTTGAATCTCGGTTCCGTGCAGGTCTGAGGTTGGCGTGCGCAGATCGAATTCGCAGGCGGGAAGAAACCGTTGGTAGATATCGATGGACGCAAGGCGAATTGAGGCGTTGGATGTAGGGATCAGGAAATGAATGGTCGTTTCCAGGTCGCGAAAGAGGAATAGAGATGCAAGGTTGTGAAATGGAAGTTGAGGTCAGAGAGAGGTCAGTGCAAGGGAAAATGGGGGGCACTGGACCTCTAGGCCTTCCATGGGTCCTCTGGAGCAGTGGAGTCGACAGCGAGAAAGTGGGTAGGGATTATTTTCGGCGCCTCTCGAGAAGGGACATTCCAGATGACAGAATAAGTCTTCCCCAAACGCCACTCTAAGTTATGGAGCTTATTTCTGTCTCTCTTTAAATGTCCCCTTTTTTTATGCACATCCTGTGGAACCACTTTCTCGTCTTCTTGCAGTAGCGTCGACCCGTCACGTTAATTGGCTCTTTCACCCGTCGCTACCAAGATTGCCTCTTTTAAGGTCCTTGTCCATTGAATGCGCCAAAGAGGGTTAAGCTCCGAGTCTTTAATTCGATAGTGTAAGCTTCGATGACACTGATGCTACGTCGCAAATCATTGCGAATAACTAATCATGACCTGTGAATAGCGATAATGCCCTGTGCATAAGAGAGATGCGGCACCTGAAACTGTACCTGAATTTAAGTTGAGTCGGTGCAGTGACGATTCATGGTGGCTTTGCGACTGAATCGTAACATCAGAGTGGCTTCGTTTATTTTCCGCCCGCAGAAACAGTAGGTATCACGCGGAAGAGGCGATATTGCAACATTGAAAAGCCAAATTGTTCAATATTGGACAAGACACTTGTTTCTATTAAAGCCTTGATTCGGTTCTTGCCGATGATCCCGTAACTCAACCTGACAGTTCAATCTAATCGTGTCGTTCAAAACGTAAATGTGCAACTTGGGAGCAATCAACAGAGGCCGCCCATTGTAGAATCCATTTCTAGTCTTCGTCCCTTTGATATCCACGACGCCCTCCGCCCATACGTTCCGCAAGGCCCTTGTGGCTTGCTTGTTGATGTAGCTTGTTCACGAAACCGCGATCGCCTCCGCGCTCTCGAGCTTTGGCATCTGCTTCTCGAAGTGCTGCCTCCCGTTCCTCCAGTGCCGTGAGACGCTTCGAGCGATCGACATCGAGCTCTGTTGCTGCAGACTGCATGGCTGCTAACTTGCGCTGGCGCTCTTCCTCCTTGGCTTTATCGTCCTCCTCATTGTGTCGTGGTCGCCTGTCGCGAGAGTCGGGGTAGCTTCTTCGGAAATCTCTTCGACTTTCGCGGGGGCGCTCGTCGCGTGGTCGCTCATGGCGGGAGCGGTGCTCACGTCTTTGTTCCCTGTCCTCTGAATCGTCGCGTCTTCGTCGCGAACGACCATCTCGACTATCGTCTCTCCGTCGCCTGTGCCGGTCTTCTCTTGAATCATCGCGACGTCGTGGACTTTGCGATCGCGAATCGGACCGTCGCCGTCTGTGATGTCTATCGTCAGGGTCCGCGCTGCGATGACGATGCCTCCTTCGGTGCCTATCGTGTCGATCTTCTCTCCTCCGTGACTTTTCCTTTGTCTTCTCGTCATCAATTCCCATCGAGGACAGCAGTTGTCGGCGCTTGATAGGGTCGTTCATCATGGCTTCGTAGGCAGCTTGTTCTTGTCGCTTGATAGCCAATAACGGATCGTCGCGAATCTTTGCAGCTGTATCCCTCGCAGTGTTCGCATTCTGCAGCGCCATAAAACTCTCCGCCCCCGCATCTTTCTCTAACTTCTTATGATCGGTGCCCTTGATGAGGTTGTCGATACGCCGCTTGCCCAGCAAGTAGGCTTCTGATTCTTCTGTAACGCCACCGTCTCCGTCGTTGGGCCCTTGGTACATCCAGTCGACGCGATCAACGCGCTTTTTCCCTCCCGCAGCCTCGAGCTGTCGTTGGACTTCTTCATTCTTGAGTTCCTCTTTGATTTCGTCGATACGCTGTTGTGTTCGCTTGCGCTCGGCAAGGGCCTTTTGCTCTTCATCCCAGACGGCCTGTTGATTGCGCCGCAGCGCGGGATGGAAGGACTTCTTCAAGTTGAGATCGCCTCCACCCATTTTGACGGTTGCTTAGTGTATGTGTTGGGGAGAAGAAGAGGGCGGCCTTGATGATGTGGAGGGAGGAAAGTTGGCTGGTTTGATGTACGGAGTACAGTCAGTGGGTGGCAATTGTACCCAGGCAACTAACTGGGCGCAAAAAACGAGGAAATGCATGGGCCCATATTTATTTCTACCCTACAAACTTAGACCAGTACAGTAGTAGTAGGTGACAGAAAGACTTTGGCAAACTACCGACAGACTCAGGGGACTCGCTGGTGAGTTTATTTTGACGTCATTCTATATGAGGTTATGCTCAAGGTTATCCAGCTTTTTGCATTTATATCAGTAGACCAAACAGTGAGACTCCTATACCGGCCGGCACATCAGTGGTCAAAAACCAGACAAGGTTTATCTGCCTAAATGACTCGATAGCTGCCTGGGTGCAAGTTACGCAGCATCTCAGACACAAGCATAACCAACTCTGTCTCTTGTATCTATCACGACTGGTCTGCTTGTCCATGCCCTCCGCAATCATGGGTTTCCTTTCTGTTCCAAGCTGCATCGGTCGTCAGACATAAAGAATTCGTTCACTTCATATAGAACATCATGAAAGTACCGTTCTGATGCGTTTCCTCTTTTATTGTACAGTCGTGTCTATGATACACAGGATACCCAGTCCCCTTCGAGGCCCCCTTCATCATTGCAGTCATACATTTCCTCTCGCTTCTTGTTGACGCAGTACTCGAACTCGTGAACTGCAAAAAGCGAAGAGCAGCCTAGTGGGTGAAAGTATTTTTAGGTGCGGAGTGAGAGAAGGTTTATAGGTTCTAGGACGGATACCACTAGACCACTCTTCGGTACAGGTAGTAGAGCGAATCTGGTATATGAGGGGTGTAGTCGTACATTCCCCTTCGTTCCTTGTTGACTCAGTATTCGAACTCGTGAACTGCAAAAAGCGAAGAGCAGCCTAGTGGGTGAAAGTATTTTTAGGTGCGGAGTGAGAGAAGGTTTATAGGTTCTAGGACGGATGCCACTAGACCACTCTTCGGTACAGGTAACAGAGTGATTTTGGTATATGAGGGGTGTGTAGTCGTACATTTTCTCTCGTTCGTTTCCGTCCCCGGCTCTTTACCAACTGGCTCGCTTCACACCGGGCAAGTTTCCAGCCATAGCCTCCATTCGGAAGTTGTACTACAATCGTCAGTCCGACTCTCAACCCCTCGTTCTTTATCGTACTTACTCGAGTCATCTTAAAGTCACTCAACACACCACGTCCTTGACCACCCATGATACATCTGTTTCGAATCTGCGTTGGTCGAGTGTAGCAGTGCATCTGTGTCAATTGGAGCTGGGCCTCGGCGCGGACTCGTGGAGGGAGTGTTGTGTTGCGGATAATATATCGGAGAGCTTGTCTGTCGGCCTCGGGTTAGCCTTTATCTCCTTGTGCGTAACCTTTCCGATCGGTCATTGTGTTGGCGGCGGGGAAGAGTTTGCGCACCTCTCGGTCTCGTGGGCCTCGAAGACCTTTCGCTTTGTGTGGTCGCGCAGGGTACGGACGTTGACGAAACAGCCCAGATCGAGCTTCTTGGCGCGGAACATCGACATGGTGGGCGGTTTGGACGGGGGATATCGGTGATGAAGCTGTCGGGAGATGTTAAATTGACGATGAGCCAAATCCAAGATGGAGTTTAGGTTGCCGAAGATTAGCCGACTCTCTCAACTCGGGCGCTTTAGGTGTAAGTCGACTCACTTAACCGACAAGGTTGTGTGTGCAAATTTCTCATATTAAAGTGTAAGTGATGGGTAATTGGTCATTTGAATGAATTACTTCAATATTATTCTCATCTTTATTATACAGTTTCAAGCGGTGCTTTGGTTGTTCTTGGTTGGCTCCCTCACATGGGCACTGAATTCGTACCACCCAAGGTACAATGAACAGAATTTCACTATTGACATAGACTCTTGAACCTGTACGGCATTGCTTAAAAGACACACGTCGTAAAAGAAAAAGTCTTACAGTGAACTCTTCAAAGCTATTTCACTTGATCTTGAGTACAACAAAGCTCTGTACCTGATCTAAACCTCATTGATCTAGGGTATGCAATGTGGAGTGCGATCCCCAAACCGTCCAGGATGCTTGGCCTGGAATGCGACGTGACGCAGCCTCCGGTCTTGGTACGATTAGATAACCATGCATCTGCAATAAACCTGGACAATCAGCCTGAACTCCTCAACAATGGAATTCATGTCTCACATCTAACCACAATCTTCGCTAATCCATCTCCATTATGGATCACAGCAGGGAGAATCTCCTTGATGGAGCCGACCGTGCATCTTTTGATACAAGCGACGATTCCGATGCTTACTCTGACATCGACGCAACTGATTATCTCAACAAGAATAAGAATTCCCAGTCTGACACCGCGGGTAAACGGCGTCTACGATATCTTCGAAGCTGGCGCGCGAAGAAATGCTGCTTCACCGTGATTGGCACTCTCATAGTTGTTTGGCTTGTGATCTCAGCGATTGGAGCATTTGCCTGGAAAAAGATTAAGACACCACCCGTCGAGGGGGACTCACCACCATGGTATCCAAGCCCGAAAGGCGGTGCTTCGCAAAACTGGGCAGAGAGTTATGATCGGGCAGCTAAGCTGGTTAGTAAAATGACCTTGGCCGAAAAAGTCAACATCACCACTGGAACAGGATGGAGCATGGGTTTAGCAGTCGGCACGACTGGCGCCGCCAACAACGTCGGATTCCCAGCGCTGGCATTGCAAGATGGACCTCTTGGAATTAGATTCGCGGATAATGCGACTGCCTGGCCAGCTGGTATCACGGTCGGTGCCACGTTCAACAAGAAATTGATGTATGAGCGTGGAAGAGCCCATGGCAAGGAAGCAAAGGGCAAAGGCGTCAATGTCATTCTCGGTCCAGCTATCGGACCTCTTGGGCGAGCACCCGCTGGTGGGAGAAATTGGGAGGGCTTTGGGCCTGATCCTTATCTGCAGGGAATTGCTGGTGCTGCGACGATCAAGGGGATACAAGATTCTGGAGTCATGGCGACGATCAAGCACTTTATCGGAAACGAGCAAGAGCACTTTCGTCAGGCTTGGGAATGGGGTCTTCCGAATGCAATCTCATCCAACATTGATGATCGAACCCTCCATGAGATTTACGGATGGCCGTTCCAAGATGCTGTCAAGGCTGGTGTTGCGAGTGTCATGTGCTCGTATAACATGGTCAACAACTCATATGCCTGCCAGAACTCAAAGCTTCTGAATGGAATTCTCAAAGATGAGATGGGATTTCAGGGGTTCGTCATGTCGGATTGGTTGGCGCAGAGATCTGGCGTTGCAAGTGCTCTGGCTGGGTTGGATATGAGCATGCCTGGCGATGGACTCAAGTGGCAAGATGGAGATTCTCTCTGGGGTCCCCGACTTACACAGGCTGTTCTGAACGGCTCGGTACCTGTGGATCGGCTGAACGACATGGCGCTTCGAATTGTCGCATCTTTTTACCAGCTTGGTCAGGATAAGGATGAGAACAAGGGACCGAACTTTTCATCGTGGACATATGACAAGAAGGGCAAGCTGGCACCCGGAAGTCCTTCACCCCAAGAGGAGCAGGTAGTCAACCAGTACATAAACGTGCAGGAGGATCACGCCGAGTTGGCTCGTCAAATCGCTATCGAAGGCACTGTTCTTCTCAAGAATGACGGCGTGCTTCCTCTGAGCCGCGAGGGCAACTTGGCTAATCAGCCCGAGAAGAAGAAGGAAAAGATCAAGATTGGTATTTTCGGCGATGATGCTGGCCCTGGAAAGGGGCTCAATCACTGCCCCGACCAAGGCTGCAACGAAGGTACCCTCGGATCAGGCTGGGGCAGCGGCGCAGCCGACTTCCCATTCCTCGTCACTCCCGTCGAGGCGCTGCGAAAGGCCTTCAAGAAGGACAAGGTACAAGTTACTGAACATCTCTCCAACAAGATCAAGGACCCAAAGAAGGTCACAGAACAGGATGTCTGCTTAGTCTTTGCCAACTCCGACGCAGGTGAGGGATATCTGTCTTGGAATGGTGTCCGAGGTGATCGCAACGATCTCAACTTGCAGAAAGGAGGCGATGCGCTGATCATGGAGGTCGCGAACCTTTGTGGCGATGGGACAGGCACGACTATCGTGGTCATTCATGCTGTTGGGCCTGTTGTCATGGAGAACTGGATCAACCACCCAAGGATCAAGGCTGTGCTGACAGCTAATCTGCCTGGCGAGGAGAGTGGAAACGCTATCGCAAGTATTCTGTTAGGTGATGAGAGTCCCAGTGGAAAGCTCCCGTATACGATCGGCAAAGCTCTTCCTGACTACGGCGAAGGCGCCCAGATCCTGTATCTTCCTAACGGAGTCATTCCGCAGCAAGACTTCAAAGAGGGACTGTACATCGATTACCGCCATTTCGACAAGCACAGCAAGGACCTTCGATACGAGTTTGGCTATGGCCTGTCGTACACCACCTTTGAGTTCAAGGACTTGAAGATCTCAGTGAAGGAGGCAGTTGCAGGGCTTCCGGCCTCACGTGCATCGCCTGCGAGTGCACAGCCGCCCAAACTGGATGATAAGATCCCCGATGTCAAGGAAGGTCTATGGCCCAAGAACATTCGCAAACTAAAGAAGTGGATTTATCCCTACATCGACTCGCCTGACGACATCAAAAAGGGCGATTATCCCTACCCCTACGGCTACGATATCGAACAACCCCCCTCACCCGCTGGAGGTGAAGAAGGCGGCAATCCAGATCTCTGGAAGACTGTCGTCACTGCCTCCATCACCGTCAAAAACACAGGCTCCATGGATGGCAAGGCTGTTCCTCAGCTTTACCTCTCGTACCCCGCTACATCAAAGGTTGATCACCCTGTTCGTGTTCTCCGTGGGTTTGAGAAGGTTGCTCTGAAGAAGGGCGAGAGCAAGAAGGTTGAGTTTGAACTGACGAGGAGGGACTTGAGTTACTGGGATGTGGAGGCGCAGAATTGGAGGGTCACGGACGGAGAGTTCACGATCGCCGTGGGCGAGAGTTCGAGGAATTTGAAGACGACGGGTACGTTCAAGTCTGATGGTACCCCGGGCAATTTGATCACCGAGGGTTAGCAAAATTGTATGCTTGGCTAGTCGACGTCTGGACAAGAAGATCATGAAGTGACAACAAAATGATTCATTATTGCAATCAATTCCATTACTTTTTATCAACATCTAATTATACGCCCTCAAAAACTCCACCAGAGCCATCATAGCCATAGCCTGTCCATAAGGCATACTCGTCCTAGGAATATCCTTATAATGCTGCAGATCATGTCCCATGCCCGTCCCAAACGAGGTATTCAACAGCTCTCCCTCCGGACTGATGTTCTCCAAAACAGCTTTGATCGCCTTGACAGCTACCTCAGAATACTCCTTTCCAATATATCGCTTACGTTCCGCCTTGAGAATGCCATATGCAAAACCCGCTGTCGCACTGGCCTCGACGTATGAACCCTCTGATTCAGGGACGTCGAGAAGGGTGCTCCATAGGCCATTTGCGCGCTGCGTTTTCGCAAGGGCTGCGCATTGGCTGTCGAGCGTGTTGATGAGATGTGAGCCGATGGGGTCATCGTCCTTGATACCAACGAGCTCGAGGAATTCGGGAATGACGATGGTGACCCAGCTGTTACCGCGCGCCCACCGTGCATCGGCAAAGTTATGGCCACCGTCCTTGAACGTCCATCCGTGGAAGAACAATCCAGTCTTTGTGTCAAAGAGATACTGAACATGCAGCAAGAACTGCTTCTTCGCCTCAGCGACGTACTCCGGCCTGTTGAGCACAAGACCAATCTTGGCAAGCGGCATGACTGTCATCATGAGGGTATCGTCCCAAAGCTGCTGCTCATTGACATCAAGATACGTGATATGCTGAAAACCGCCATACTTTGTCCTGGGGAGGTCATGCATGGCCCACTCAGCCCAGGCATCCAGCCAAGGAAGATATGTAGGGTTCTGAGTCTTTTCATAGACATATGCTAGAGTGAGGAATACGGCCATGGTGTTGATGTTCTTTCCCTTGTGACCTTCTGCGAAACGAGCCTGGAACCAATCCTCAATGATCTTGAGCCATTGGTCCTCGCCGGTCATCTCGTAGTACTTCCATATTCCGTAGAGACCGATGCCGTGGGTCCACTCCCAGTCGTTCCAGCCTTTTGTGTCGATGATTTGACCGTCTGCCAGGGTCATGAGGAACTCGCCTGTTGTGTCTTTTATGTTGACGAGTTCGTGGATGAGCTGCTGGATTTGCTTGTGGACGTCTTGCGACGCGATGTCGTGTACGTGAGAGGGCATGATGGCGGTGACTGAGCGGGTATCTAGTAACTGAACAGGGTATCTTGTGGAGGAGAGATGAATAATTTGGTAGAGGAAGACTGAGGGTATTCATAACCCCTCGTTGCATCCCAATGATTCTCTTGGCAGTCCACATGCTCGGTCCGAAGTACACCGAAGGCACCTATCATGAGGTTGAAGCTTCATCTCTCCACACTCTTTGGTTGTGGGGGTGGGGCATGGGAACTGGGGGTTGAAGAT